>PVJO010024362.1:0-24552 GCA_004026905.1 Hystrix cristata | reverse complement strand
TCTATTGCTCTTATATGAAGTTTTGAACTCTCTTGGGAAGATAGCTAGAAGGGGAAATACCTAGATTGAATGGAATTTCTAGTTTTAGTTTTACAAAGAATCTCCATACTGATTTCCACAGTGGTTGTACTAGCTTACATTCCCACCAGCAATATAGGTGGGTTCCTTTTTCACTGCAGCTTCATGAGCATCTGTTATTATTTGATTTCTTGAGTATAGTTATTCTTTCTGGGATAAGGTGACTTCTCAGTGTTATTTTAATTTACATTTCTCTAATTGCCAACCATGTTGAGCATTTCTTCATGTACTTATTGGCTGTTTGTATTTCTTCTACTGAGGAGTGTCCATTCATTTCAGATGCGGTGACAGTACAATAATGCCCTTTCTCAACACTCTGGAGTCCCAGCACTGGGCACAGGGGTCACCAGTGGAAGTTGGGCCTTTTCTCTGAGCTCTTAGATCCGAGTAATGCCAATCGCCTCCTCTTGCTCCTCCAAGCCTAGGAGTGCTGGTTGCTTTTTATAGCTATCATGCCCACATTACCTCGGTTTACCCATTTTGTTGTTTCAGCCCACCAGTGCCCGTATAATTATTTCCCCATATTTAAACCTCTCTATTAAAATATCAAGGTGGTTTCTGTTGTCTTAGATGGGTGCTTACGGACAAAACAACTTGGTTATTAGTCCATTTGTTTTTTTAAAAATCTCTTAAATCAATTTTACTACATTTTATCTTTCTGCAAAAATACCCATTTTATTCAGAGTTGTGTCAAATAGCTTCTTCTGGTGTTTTCAAATTCCTGTATGATGATAATTCCAACTCATATGTAGACTTGTTTTGTTTTGCTTTCTGCAGTGCTGGGTGTGGAACTCAGGGCCTCAAGCATGCTAGGCAAGCGCTTTCCCACTGAGCTGCATCCCAGTCCTCAAATATAGATTTTTGTATATGTTCCTACGTTCTTCATTTTTTTATTGCTTTGGGTATCTGACTTTTTAAACTTTTTTTTCTGAAGGAACGACTGCTCTTGAATTTATTTATGAATTCTGGCATTGCTCTAATGTCTTGTATTTTTATCTTATGAATTCCCCCCTTGTACTTTCTTTGCAATTTTTTCTGATTTTTTTACTTTCTTAGGTTGATTGTTTAATTTATTTGTTCCTATCTTACTTCATCATGAAAGTGTTGAAGAATATGACTTGTTGTCTGATTACCACGTTAGTTGTTTTAATCTTTCTTTACCAGATGGATTCTGTTTATGTCTTTTATACCTTCTTTGGTCTAAGAGTTGTTTGAGAGTTTAAAAAATTTTATACAATAGTCTCCCCTTTTCCATCATTTTGCCTTCCAGTGTCCATTTACTACCCTGGGTCAACCATGGTTCGGAAATGTTAAATGGAAAATTCCAGAAATAAACAGGTCATAAATTTTCAATTGTGCACTGGTCTGAGTAGCGTGATGAAATCTTGCACCATCCATCTTCAGCCCACCTCGTCCTACCTGAGATGTGGATCATCCCTTTGTCCACACTGCAACCAGCCCACCCAAAAGTCACTTAATAGCAATCTTGGATATCATTCGACTGTTATAGCATTGCAGTGCTTGAGTTCAAGTCACCCTTATTTTACTTAACAATGTCCCCAAAGTGCAAGAGTAGTGATACTGGCAATCTCATCACTGTGTACTATTGTAATTGTTCTATTATATTATTAGATTTATCACTAATCTCTTATTGTACTTAATTAATAAATTAGTATAGTAAACCTAGATATGTACGTATAGAAAAAAGTCATAGTATCTATAGAGTTCAGTACTATATGAGATTTCAGGCATCCGCTGGGAGTCTCAGAATATATTACACACAGGTAAAGGGATACTACTTTGGTTAAATTATTTTAGTTTTTATTTTTTTCATTAATTTAGGTTTTATAATATTGTGGTCAGCAAATATCTGTAATTTGTACTTTGGGGAATTTATTAACATTTTCTTTTCTTATGCCTCATTCCCTCAATTTTAATGCACATTAATATCTTATGGTTCACTTTATTGATTCCAAGACATACTTTAATGTCTGAAATGGGCCATCTTATCAACAATTAATGGCATTCCACAGTTATAATTGGCAAAACTTCTACTTTCCGGATGCAACATAAGATAATGCTAGACCTCACAATTCAATATTATTTTAAGTTTGACAACTGTATTTTACTTAAATCATTCTAAAATTGTAACATACCTCATATTCTCTATTACAAGAAAGTTAACAGCTGTTAATCTCTTTCCCTATGTCTCCTATTGGACCACTGGTGTATCTTATTGCTGAGGACATCTTGGAATGAAAGACGTAGTATTTTTCCCTTGTTTTGTAGATACAAAGAATAAGGGGTACCCTCTATTTTCAGAATATTGATGTCTTAGTCAAATCCAGTTTCTGTAATGAATTACCATGAACTGGATGACGTAAACAACAGTAATTTATTTCTCACGGTTAGGAAGTCTGAGATCAGGATGCCAGTAATGTTGGGTTCTTGTGAGGACCCTCTTTCTGGTTTGTAGATGGTTGTCTTGCTGTATCTTCACTTGGGCATCAATCTCGATCAAGATTTCATAAATTCCAAATGTCCCTGCTCCAAATACTATTGCTTTGGAGATCAAGATTTCAGCATATAAATTGTTGGAAGGAGAAAACACAAGGATTCATCTCATAGCCTTAAAGATTATATCTATATAATCATATACATATATGAAAGAGAGAGACCACTCACTTCAAGAAAAGAAAGATAATATTTTTTTTTTAACAGATGGTGTTACCCTTGTATGGGGGACCCTAGAAAATATCGGGTATCACAGAAAACTCACTACACTGCCAGCCCTTAGAGTAGAAATTGAAAATGCATGAGCAGCAATCTCAGTGACCAAGGCCACCCAAGCAGCAGTTCAGTAAATGTCTGGAAGTTAATGGCCACCACTTTGAGCACCTCTTGAGTTAGGGTTAGGGTTAGAGTTAGGGGCCGAAGGTAACTCGTATTAATCTCATGATGTCTCAATAAAAAATGTTTATACAAATTTTTCTTTTCCTGGGATGTGTATACATTTTTTTGGTGCACTCTGTATTTCAATAATGTATTTCAATACGTATTTCACTATGAAATCTGTATTTCAATAAATTATCTTAATTGTGTGATCCAAATCCTCATACTGTCCTTACTTAGATGTCGGTGGTAAGTGGAAAGTTTGTGGCATTCTTACCTGCCTTACTACAGAGTAAGTGAAAATATCCTACTTTTGAGCAATGTCATCCGTTTCTCAGTATAGTTGTTCCTTCAGGTTTGTAATTTGTGTATTTTGGTTAAATGTTATTCAATGGATAAATATGTTAGTTCTTTATTTGCTTTATACTTTTATTGGTGAAAACTGATTCTTCTTAAAATTTTAATATCTTTTCATTCAACTATACCAGACATTTATTTTGTTGACTTATCTTTTCACTCTTTCTATTTTCCTGATATGTTTTTCACCACTCTTCCAATTCCAATCTCTTTATGTCAAACTGTTGTGTGGTCCTTGGATTTGATCAGCTCCCACATTCTTTAGGCCTTTTGCTTCAGTTTTTCTCTTAGTTGATTGGATTTTGTCACCAAGTGATTTTTTTTTTCTCAAGAAGAGCTTGTGGTTGCAGTAATCACTGAGCTTTTGCATGTTTTAAAATATCTTCCTTTTTAAAATATTCTGACAACAGCTAGACTGACTATAACACTACCACATTATTTGCTTTCCTTCAGAAATCTGAATACACTATTATTTTTCGTGGTTGAATGATGCTATGGTGATGTCTAAAGTCCATTTGATTTATTCTAGCTTTGTTTCATGGATGCCCATAAGATTCAATGTATTCAATGAAGCTCAATAACTTCAGCGGTGCGTGTGTATTTACCGGGCTAAATCAACATGTTCCTTGAGTTTGGTATACTTTCTCTATTCACAGATTCATGTCTTCTCTCATTTCAAGAAAGTTTCCTTTAATTTTATCATTGA
Organism: Hystrix cristata; assembly: GCA_004026905.1. Classification (NCBI taxonomy): domain Eukaryota; kingdom Metazoa; phylum Chordata; class Mammalia; order Rodentia; family Hystricidae; genus Hystrix; species Hystrix cristata. The sequence goes on along the minus strand of PVJO010024362.1, from coordinate 20,519 downwards.
ACATTTTTTCTCCTTTTAGGTATTTTTATTTGTTTCTTCTGTAGTTTGCTAGCATCCTTTTGCCTCTCTTCCATAGCTGTCACCCCTCACCCCAGGTTCTTTATTTGTCCTTTTCTAATTAAAATTCCACATTTTCAAGGCTGTTTCTGTATTAGTTGTTTTTAATATTAGTAATAGCTGTTCTATTTTTTGCCTTTCAAACGTGTCGTGTCTTTTAACAATCTGAAATATTGTATTTTCTTAAAAAGATTTCTAAAAATCATGATGAATATTCTAACATTTGACAAAATCGGGTTGTGGGTACAGGGGCTGTTTGTTTTTAATATTTCCTGTATTTTTCTACATGCTCGATTTAAAAAAAGACTTGGTTTTAACATAAGGAAAAAAGAAAAAAGAAAAAAGACTTGGTTTCTTAGAGCAGTCTTAGGTTCATGGCACAATTGGAGTGTACAGAGTTGCTTATCTCCCTGCCCCACACATGCGCAGCCTCTCCCACTATTAACAGCCAACTCCAACATCCACCACCAGAGTGGTCCGTTTATCACAGCAGATGAAGCTACATCAACAATTGTTGTCACTCAAGTGAGTCCACAGTTTACACTGCAAATGCAGTTTTTATTCTGTAAGTGTTATTATTCGTATTTCTGGAGTTCTACCAGCACATCTTACCTCTCTTTCTCAGCATCTTCTCACACTTACTATTTCTTCCTTGAGTCTTTCTTTTGTTCCTCTTTACGTACAGTATTTTCATGTGATTTGTATATAATTGTAGATTTCTTATTTGGTGGCGTTTTCTCTGTGCATTTTTGGCTCTTCTATGGCTCTCCTAACTAACTTCACATCTAACTCATCAAGTAGTCACACTGGCTCAAATTTCAGATTTCAAACTATCTCCAGAATATGATCACATTTTATGTCCCTGTTGCAGCTAGGAGAGATCAGGCCTGGCCAATAACATGAAAGATGGAATTTCTCTGGGGTTTTCTAGAAAACCTATAAACTGACATTGGCATGTGTCTTTTATCTTTTTCTCCTTGCCCTTGGTCCCTTCTTACTGTCGGGAGAGCAACTGGAGAGCTCAGGTACAGCATTCATTTATCATCACAAGGAAAGTGGCCACATATATTGAGACTAAAGCATGAATCTCTAGGGCGCCTTGGTAGAGATGACATCTATGAGCAGCCACACCAGTCATGGACGTCTACCTCCATACTTCCTGCTACTATGCTAATTGAGCTACTGTGCAACATGTTATTTAAGCCACTATGGTCAGTTTCCTGATACACACAGCAGAATGCCATCCTGACTAATAAGCACCACATACGTCGTATTTATCAGTTCTCTAGGGTTGCCATAACCAAGTGCCATAAACTTAGTGGTTTAAAACAACAGAAATTTGTTCTCTCAACATTTCGGAAGCCCAAGTCCAAATTCAAGATTTCAGCTGGCTCCGAGGGAGAATCCAGTCCATGTTTTTCCCCTGGCTCCTGGTGGCTGCCTACAGCCCTCGGTTCTCTTCCTTCAGCTAGTATATGCATCACTCTAATCTCTGCTTCTGTTTTCACATGGCCTTACCTCCTGCTTCCCTCTGTGCCTTGTCCATTTTTTGTGTTTCTTATAAGGACACCAGTCATTGGATTTAGGGCCACCCTAATCTACGATGAACTGATCCCAAGATCCTCGCCTCAATTACATCTGCAAAGATCCTTGTTCCAAATGAGAACACATCCTGAGATTCTAGGTAGGTATTGTATATCATTTTTGGAGAAGAGTGCTATTTGAACATTACACAGTATATAATTTTAAACATATATAAATGGGATTATATATGTCATTTTTATTTTAGAGCAGTCTATACATCTACATGTATATATATTTTATTTTTTTCATGACTCCTCTCTTTTCTTCTCACCTCAACCTATATCATACCATCCCCATAATTCAGGCTAACCCATTATGTACCTTTTCATTTCTGTTCAGACATTTAATCCTATACAGGCAGAATGTACATACACAGATAACTAAACACACACGCGCGCGTGCGCACACACACACACACACACGGAGTATCAGTTAGTTATTTTATATAATGGACTACTCTAAAACCGAGTGACTTAATATGGCAATTACTTACTATTACAGTTCATAAATCATGAGACTGGGATGTGGTCACTGTTGGCTGGGCTTGCTCATGTATCTCGGGGTTGGCTGGAGCCTCTGCTCTATGTGGGGTCTGTCTGAGGTGACTTAGCCACGGTGGCTCTGAATCTCGTGTCTCTTGTCCTCTTCCTGGGATTAGTGGGCGATATCAAGACTATATTTCCATGGAGAAGTTCAACACACAAGCTCTTTTTCTGCTTGTATCACCTCAGTTAACATCCCATTGTCTAAATTCATAATTAATGGGTAGGGAAGTATATTCCGTCTTTTGGTGGAAGAAATTAGAGTTACTTTGCAAGGTCATGAATACAGAAAAGGGTACAAAATTGGGGCCATTTAATGCAATCTATCTAACAAATATGATAAACATATGACTTCATTTGATCAATGTTTGCTTTTTTTAATATTTGCTTTAAAAGATGGGATATTATTGTATAGTTTGTTTGCATCTTCCTTTTCTTTTCTATTGTACATGTTTGCAGTACATAACAATTATTCTTCGTGGGGAGTTAGTACATGTACATAACACAGTCTTCCTTTACTCAACAACATCTTGTAGAAATACCTCTCACTCATTTTATTTATCTCTTACTACAACTTTTAAAGAGCTGCATTTTATTCCTTGTTATGAATCTGCTGTAATTATTTAGGTATCCCTCTCTTGATGAACATTTAATTCTCATTCTCTGTCTTTCCCTGCCCCCCTTCCATTTTGAGGAACTTTTATCCCTTTGAAGTAGTATTCCAGGAATAGATTACCTAGGTCTAAAGGTAAGCAAATTGCTAATTTTAGCAGAAATGACCAGGTTACTCTTCAAATAAGGCTGCAACACTTCAGTTCTATCAGCAATTTATGACAATCTTTCCTACCTGACTAGCAAGAAAATGTGGCATTTTTCTTTGCTAATATTTGATACTCTGCCTTGCACATTGCTTTTTCACTTTTCATTTCTTTAATTACTCATGAATTTGGGCACCCTTTCACATAATTTTGCCATTTAAATCTTTACTTCTGTTATTGGTCTGTTTATACCCCCCGCATTTTTTACTAGGTTATTTTTACTTTTCTTGTCCATTTGTCAGAGCATTTTATTTCTTACAGATATTAAACTTTTGATTGTCTCCTGGGTTACAATATTTTTCCAGGTCTTTATTTACTGTATCTTTTGTCATATAAAAGTTTTGTTTGTGGATCTTTTTCCTGTTTAAATATTTATTTAGTTAACTTATTCTAGAAATGTTGGTACTGCAGCTAAACAAACATAATCATCGGGAGGTAGGGAGAATGATCTCTTGACATTACTAGAGCTTCCTCCAAATTCTGACTCCATGTAAATGAGAGATGAAATAGGGTTTTTCGATTATATCTCAGCAAAACTGAGAAAGGCAAGAACTGAGAAGTCACAGTTAAAAGACATGTGATCGAGACCCAAATAGCTGGTACCAAATAGAAGAAATCCCACTTGCGTTAACTAGGACTGGAGGAGGCGCCAGATTAGTAGTAGTTTCCTAGAGCCGCGGTTATAAAGTGTTACAAACTTGGTGGTCTAAAACAAAAGAAATGTATTGGAGGCCAAAGGTTAAAATCAAGGTGTCAGTAAGGTGGTTTTACTCTGGATTCTCCAACGGAGAATTTGTTCTGTATTTCTCTCCAAGTTTCTGCCAATTGCCAGTAATCTTTAGCTTCTTCAGTTTGGAGACACATCACTCCAATCTCTGCCTCCATCGTTCCATAGCTTCCTTCCCCTTGTGCCCTCAATGCCCTTCTTATAAGGATACCAGTCATTCCATTTAGGGTCCACTCTAATCCATTATGACATCATCTTAACTGATTATATTTTTTTCAAGGACTCTATTCCGAAATAAATTCACAATCTGGGGTTGTGGGTGGACATGAATTTCTTATGAACACTATTCAAACCAGTGTAGCCTGCCCCCCCAAAAAGTTCATAGCCATCTCGCATGCAAATTATGCCCCCCGAAGTCTTAACCCATTCCAGCATTAATCCTGAATCCCAAACCTAATCAACTCAAAAATTCAAAATCTCAAAATGTATAAATCTCATCATTTACATCGAATCAGGTATGGGTGAGATTCAGCTTGGCTCACCCTGGAGCAAAAGTTCGTCTATCTGTAGATCTGCACAACTAGAAAATAAGTTATCTCCTTCCAAAATATAATATTGAGATAGGCATAAAATAGACATTTCCATTCCAAGAGGTAAAATATAGTTACTGAAACTTGTAGCCCTTCACTCAAAAACCTCATTGTGCAGGCTCCACCACTGCAGCTCCGTCCCAGACAGAGGGTGCCATCGGCCTTCACCATCAGCAGCTGCCCTCGAAACCTGCGCACATTTTTAAATATGTACAGCCAAACAGATCTTTTTCTTTACACTTTCTTTGATTTTAATTTTGGTTCGAAGTCCCCTAATTTCCTCTAAAGAGTCTAGTTATTTAATTTAATTGTACAGTTCTATTTTTAATCTTCTGAAATTAATTTTTTATTTCATGGAAGATGGAGTCCATTTTTTCCATATAGATATGTAATTATAATGTGCCACTTATTTTATCAAATGCATACTTTTTCAAAAAGTGGCCTGAAATATGACTTTTGTCACTTACTAATTTTTCATATATACTGAGATGTGATATTAGTTGCCTTTCTAGAGTCAATGGTTTACAAGAGAGCAGATTTAATACAGGACATTTACAAGTTACAACATTCACCCATAAGCCAAATGCAGGAAGAGTGCAGAACGTGTGTCTATGCACTGGAGACCCAAAAGATCCAATCAAGGGCTAGGTGCATGACACTGTCTCATGTACATTCATGTCTGCACTAAAAGGCTGAAGAAATCTTTACTGGAACCAAGATATGATGCTTGCAACAGAGATGGAAACCAGAGCTCCCCCGAATTGAACAGCAGCCATCCTCGATGACAGCAAGGCCCCGAGCTCCTTCTGCCATGAGATCAGCTGAGTTCCCTTAGAAGAACCAGCCGTAAGAGAGCCAAAAGTCAGCTCCTACCTTTTGCTCCCGTTCTCCTTTATGTTGTGTTGGCAGCAATCAGGTGAATCCTCTACACCCAGAACTGCACCAACTCAGTCCAGCTGGGCGTTCCTGCTCAAGTTGACCACAATAATAAGTCCACCACAGATGTAATTCTTGATTATTCATTTCCATGATTATTTTGTCTCTTCTTATGTCAATATCATATTGATTTGATAAAAGTGGCTTTTTGGTATGTTTTAATGCTTGCTAATGCCAGTCTTACCTCTCTGATTTGATTTTCTGAATGTCTACTTTTTAAAAAAATTTTATTTTAGCGGTACATTTTAGATATACATAATGATAACATTCATTTTAGGGAATTTGTACCTGTACATGGTATATCTTGCTGCTTATTTTCTTTTTTTCCATTCCCTTCCCCTCCCTTCTACTCCTCCTGCTCCTTATTTACTAAAGCTTTGTTTCCATTTTTTCCTTCGTTTTTTTCTTGTCCCTCTGTTCCTTGCCCCCTCCTCCTCCCTTGTTCTCCTTCCCATTTGAACAATTTCTTCTCTTTTCCAATATAATACATTTTAGTCTCTTCCTTTTCCCAATATAATACATTTTAGTCCTTATTTGCACTCTCAGTTTCTCACACCAGAGAAACAATGCAGCATTTAAATGTGTGTGTCTGATTTATTTCACTTAAGAGTATGGTCTCAAGATGCATCCATTTGCCTAGAAATGTCTCGAGCTTATCCTTCTCTATAGTACTCCATTGTATAGAAAAACCACATCTTTTTTTATCCATTCATTGGTTGATGGGCATTTGGGCTGTTTCCAAGATTTAGCTATTACAAACTGTGCTGCTATAAACGTGGGTGTGCGTGTATCACTGTGGTATGATGCTTTTAATTCTTTTGGGAAGATACCAAGAAGGGGAATAGCTGGGTCAAATGGAACCTCTGGTTCTAGTTTTTTTAGGAGTCTCCACACTGATTTTCACAGTTCCACCAGTCTACACTCCCACCAACAGTGAAGGGTTCCTTTTTCTCCACAGCCCCTCCAGCATTTGTTATTGGCTGATTTCTTGATAATAGCTATTCTTTCTGGAGAGCGATGGAATCTCAGTGTTGTTTTAATTTGCATCTCTCAAATGACCAGTGATGTTGAACATTTTTTCATATGTTTATTTGCCACTTCTACTTCTTCACCAGGGAAGTGTCTATTCATTTCAGCTGCACGTTTTTGGATTGGGTCTTTAAATTTGGGGGAGTCTGATTTTTTTTTTTTAGTTTTTTATCTGTTCTAGATATTAGTCCTTCGAGGAACAGCTGGCAAAATTTTTTTCCCACTCTGTGGGTTGTCTCTTTACTCTGTTGGTGGTTTCTTTTGCTGCGCAAAAGCTTTTTAATAAGATGAGATCCCAGTTGTTGATTCTTTGTGATATTTCTTGGGCAACAGATGTTTTGTTCATAAATTCTTTGCCTACGCCTATGTCTTCAAGACTTCTGCCTATTCTATCTTCCAGAAGATTTAGTGTTTCTGTTTTAATATTTAGATCTTTAATCCACTTTGTTTTAGCTTAGTGCATGGGGAAAGATATGGGTCTAGTTTTAATCTTTGGCATGTGGAGAGCCGGTTTTTCCAGCACCATTTATCAAAGAGACTATCTTTCTTCCAGTGAGGGTTTTTGGCCCCTTTGTCAAAGATAAGGTGACTGAGAGTGTTTGGACCTGTTTCTGCATCTTCTAATCTGTTTCATTGATTCTCAGGTCTGGGTTTTTTTTTTTTACAGTACCATGCTGTTTTTATTATAGTAACTTTGTAATATAATTTCCGGTCAGAGATTGTGATGGCCCCTGCTTGGCTTTGTTGCTCAGAATTACTTTTGCTACTCTAGATTTCTTCTGGTTCCAAATGAATTTTAGGATTGTTTTCTCTAATCCTGTGAACCATGCTATTGGTATTTTGATTGGTACTGCATTAAATCTGTATATCAATTTTAGGAGTATGGCCATTGTGAATGTCTACTTTTTTATTCGCCAATGAGCACATGTGCTATCCAGTCGGTAACCATTAGCCTAAATTAGATTAATTAACATCAAATAAATCCATTACAATGGAATAAAATTGAAAATTCAGTTCCTTAGTTGCACTTGTCACATCTCAACAGCTCAACAGCCACATGTGTCTGGTGGCTACCCTGCTGGACAGCTCAGAGGTTGAACATGTCTATAGCTGATCTGGATTATCTGACATTTTCTTGTTTTAAGGATGATTCTTCTGATATAAACTCTTCCTCTAATTTGTGTCACATGATTGTTTTTTTTTCTCTTTCTAATTGTGCAGGTGGAAGAGTGAGTGGTGGTGGTGCTAATATCCATATACAAGCTATTCAGGGTCCTTCCTTCATTTTGCTCATCTTTGAATGGTGGAAGCTCTGGAGAGGACCATGTCTTAATACTACAGTGAGGAGGATTTCTGCTTCCAGCCATGACAGAGTTACTGGGAAACAACTTATCTTTCCACTATAAACTGGGAAAAATATATGAAAAAACTGTTTTCAGGCACCAGACAAATGATACCACAGAAGTGTGACCCTTCAGAGACAAGAAACGCACAAGGTGAGCCCCACATCATTGTCATCTGTCTGCCTTCAGACACATTTTGGATCGTGGTGCAGGAAGGTGGAGACCAAGCAGAGTCTATCAGTCTTGCTGTGCTGAGAGATCAGCGTACGGGACACCTGCGGCACATAGACTTTTCTGATAGGGTACTAGAAGGGAGGAAACTGATTGGGACAGGAGCTAGGGTAGCTAATACAGTCTTAGGATAAAAACAACAACAACAAATTTAAAAACTCACACTGTCTGATTTCAAAGATGATTATAAAGCTATCAAAATTAAAACAGGCTAATGAACAAAATATCATGCAAAGATAGACAAATGACACATAGATAGATAGTTATAGATGATATAGATAGATACATAGATAGACAGATAGGTAGATAGATGGGCAGAGACAACTGATAAAGAGACCAAGACAGCACAACAGGAGAAAGGACAGTCTTTTCAAAATTTGTTGCTAGAACAACTGGCTATTTATATGTTAAAAAATACCTCGCACCTTATGTAAAAATTACTTCTAGATGAATCACACATTTAGCAAAGAAGATAAAACTAAACTTGTAGAAGAAAACATAGAAAACTAGCTTCATTACTTTAGCCAAAGATTTCCTAATCAGGACACAAAATAAACTAATCTGTAAAAACTATAAATTGAGCTTCATCAATAGTAAGAATTCTGCTCATCCAAAGCCAAATACAAAAACGACAAGGCAACCAGTCTGGGAGAAAATATTCACAATACATATGTCTCACAAGGGACTTGTATCTAGAATTAAAAAAATGAAAAGAATGGAGGTTAGCAGAGGCTGAGAGGGTTGGAGGGTTTGGAGGGGTATTAGTCAGAATATATAAAATCCTAGTTAAACAGGAGGAATAAATTCAAGAGATTTACTGTACAACATGCATATAGTTAATAATATATTGTTAGCATTCTTCCTTTAGCAATAAGGAAGAATGAGTTGCCTATCCATGGAACAGCATGGGTAAGTCACAAAGAGACACTGTGTTGAGACAAAGAAGCCAAACACAAAGGAATATACACTCTACCATGACATGATATGAATTTCAAGAGTAAGCAAAACTAATTGATGGTGATAGAAATCAGAATGGTGATTGCCTATAATGGGAGGGGTGAGTAGCATGAAAGTTAGGGATTGACTGCAAAAGGGCACAAAATAGTTTCCGTGGGTGATAGAAATGTTCTTCTTGTTCTCATTCAGGATGGTGATTAAAGAGATGTATATATTTGTCAGAACGGTTGTGTTTATTTCACTACATGATGTGTCTGCCTGTATGCCAATACCATACTGTTTTGATAACCATAGCTTTACAATATCAAGGAGCACTTTATCTCCAGCCTTGTTCTTCTTTCTCAAAATTGTTTTGGTTGTTCAGACTCTTTTGAGTTTCCATATGGATTTTAGGATTTTTTTTTCTATTTCTTTAAAAAATGTCATTGTAATTTTGATAGTAAATTACATTGAATATGCAGAGTACTTTGAGTAGTATGGAAGTTTTAATAATATTGAATCTTTAAATCCATGAATATATCTTTCTATTTACTTATATCCTCTATAATTTCTTTAATTGATGTCTCATAATTTCTAATACACAGATCTTTTGCCTTCTTGGTAAAATTTATTCCTCAAAGAAATTAAAGTCAATGTACTGTAGGGATACCTGCATGATCTATGTTTATTGTGGCACAATTCAGAGTAGCCAAAATATGGAAGCAGACTAGGTTCCCATTAATGGAAGAATAGCATTATGTTATTTGAAGAAAAATGAATGAAACTACAGAGATAATCATGGTAAGTAAAATAAGTCAGACTCAGAAAGACAAGTGCTGCGTGCTTTTCTTAATCTGTGGAATCTACTTTTTAAAGCAAGGATGACATGAAAGTAGAAGAGAGACTTATTAGACAAGAGGAGGGAATAAGGGGGAGAAATGTATAAAAGGGTAATGGGAGGATGGATATAATAAAAATATGTTATAAGCATGTATAAGATAATGTGATTTTTATGATTCTCAATTCACTGAAGGTCTTATTTATATTTTTCAACTGTGTGATTTTTTTTCAAGTCAAAGAAAACATTGGCCATAGGAAATTTCTTATAGCTTACGTATAATCGGGATGTTCAACATCACTTTCCTTGGAGCTGGAAGCTTTTGTCTTTGAAGTTGTACATAGTAATAATATGTCATTGTACATGTCAGAAGGTTTCTGTGGTACTAAACGTTTGTTTTATTTTATCAAGCATTAAACTTTTTTAAGAAAATAATCAGACAGTAAAATAAACTTAAAAAAAAAGATAGCGTGAGGTATGTAAAAGGTTACTTACCATCACTTAACATCATCTGGGAAATGTAAATCAAAACCACAATGAGATGAGATTGGGAGGGAGAGAAAAAGAGAAAACAATTGTTCATAAGGGTGTGATAAAAGGAAATCCTTTATACAATATCGATGGTGTGTAAATAGGTATTGCCATTATGAAAAATGGTATGGAGATTCCACAAAAGATTAAAAATGGAATGATCATACAATCCAGCAATTCCACTTCTGGTTATACATCTGAAGGAAATGAAATCAACATCTCAAAGAGATTTCTGCATTCACATGCTCGTTGCATTGTTATCCACAGTAGATAAGATATGGAAACAACCTAAGTGTCCTTCAACTGATGAATGGGTAAAGAAAATGTAGTTTTAGAAATTGAACATTGTTTAGTCTTTAACAAAAGGAAATCCTGCTATTGGTGAAATGAATGAACCTGGAGGACACTATGGTAAGTGGACCAAACCAGGCATAGAACAACAAATACTATGTGATCTCACTTAGGTGTGGAATCTAAAAGAGTTAAAATTCTAGGAGCAATGGGTAGAACCGTAGTTACCAGAGGCAGAGTTTAGAAAGACAAGGAGGTGCTGGTCTCAGGGTACAATCTCTGAATTACAACGTGAACAAATTCAGGGGATACGATGTGCAGCATGGGTGGTGAGGGTGTGTTTCTTTGGTTGTAGTAAACATATCACAATGTGTATGTTTACGAGATCATGAGTATTTTCCCATGCTATCACTTCCTTCCCATCATTATATTATAGTGAACATTAATAAACTCTCACTATGTTCCCAGTCCTATTGAGCTAAGCATTTTACACGAATTGTCTCATTTAATCCTCATAACTGCTCATGAGATAAGAATTATGATATTCCCATTTCACAGATAAGGAAATTAAGGCACAGAGAGTTTAGGCATGTTGCCCAAGGTCACACAACTGGTAAATGGGACCTGAACCTAAGTAAAAAAGCAAAACAAAACAAAAAACTTCAGGCCATTTTATAAACAATGATTAAATATTAAAACAGAATTACAACCTATGTGTAAGCTACAAAGAATTACCATACAATGAAGGAAAATATTACCCACCAAAGAATTTATCACAGTTGGGATTCAATGACATCTGAGTCCTAGACTCAAATCACCCAACCTGCAGAAGACGAAGGCTTTCCCAGCCCTCAGGACCTGGCAGACCCTTGCCTCTGTAGAAAGCAGATCAGTTGCCTGCAGAGACACTGTGCGCCATGGTGGACACTGCTCAAGTAGCCCTCCCCCAGCCCTGAGAACCTTCCAGCACTGAGAAAGGATGGAAACATCAGAGCGGAGCTATGTCGACAAGGTACCCCACCAAGCCTTGGGAGCAGCAGCATCAAAGTGACTGAGTGACAAGCAGGAACCTGTGCTGGAGCTGATGGGTGGGTGGACAAAGCAAAGACCACGGCCCAGGCAGCGATGGCACTTGCAGCGGCAGCAGGAAAAGCTGAGTAGCTAAGGTGAGGGGACAACTTCAATGGCTCTGGGGCTTGATGTCAAAGGTATTTTCGTTACTCAGCAAGTTTTGCCCGTACCCTTGCCTGTTCCTGTTCTTGGCCACTGCGGGTCAAATAAGTAAGGATTAATAAATTTTCTCTCTGGGGTACTGGGGATTGAACCCAGAGTCTTCACACCAAACTGCATCCGCTGCCCTTTTTACCTTTTTACCTTTTTATTTTGAGACAGAGTCTTGCTAAGAAGTCACTAAGTTCCCCAGGCTGGGTTCGAACTTGCAATCATCCTGCCTCAGCCTCCCAGAGTGCTGGGATTACAAGTGTGTGCCACCGCACCTGCCTAATCAATATTTACTAAAAGGCAAGTTTCACATCCCAAATTACTTACTTCATATAACTATGAGGACTCATCCAGTACTTGCTACTGTCCCCAGTAGTGAATTCCTGAATTATCTTTAATCAGGAAGGTACTTCCAATAGACACGGAAAAGCAGGGTTTGAAAGTGGGGACTTTGCCACCAGTGATGGCTGTACCTGTTCCCTACACCTCCCCATAAGGTTGCAGTTCAGAACTTTATTATTCCTTGACTGGATTATTCCAATAGCCTCCAATCACTCTGCCACATTTGCCATCCATTTTCCTTTCAAAATTGTTTTTTAATTATCTGAAACATAGTTCTAGCTCTGATGTCAAAACAATACAAAAAGTTGTGTTCAGACAAATTTCACTTCAATTTCTGTCTCCTCCACCCTGCTTCTTTCCTCCCCTCTACAGGTGCATATTTTTATCAGCTTTTTGTATGTTTTTCAGTGATTTACTTTTTGGGCAGAAATGTATGTCTGCTCCCTTTTAAAAATATAAGATAGCATGCTAAATACACTGCTTTGGGTCTTTTTTCCTTAATGGTGTATACCGCAGATGCATTTATGTGTAAATATTGTCCTCATTCCTTTGTATGCTAGCACACTATTCCATTGTGGGGAAACATTTCTTTTCCCACCAGTTTTCTGTATTGAACATATGGGCTATTTGAAACCATTTCATTGGTTCCTAATTAATAAAAAATTAAAATGGTAGCGATTTTACTTATTTATCTATTTATTTATTTGCTTGTTTGCTTGTTTGTTTGCTTGTTTTGTGGTACTGGGGGATGATCTCAGGGCTTTCACATTGAGCTACATCCCCAGCCCTTTATTAATTTTTTTTTTAATTTTGAGACAAAGCTCTTGCTAAGTCTGTAAGCTGCCCAGATTGGGCCCGAACTTGGGATCTTCCTGCCTCAGCTTCCCAGAAGGCTGAGATTGCAGGTGCAGGCCATCACCCCAGCATAAACACAGGATTTTAAAATCCTTCACAATCTACCTTCCCACACTTTATCCCTCCCTTCACCATTCACCTTGTACCGGGTGCCAATCATAGGAGATCCTGCATTTTCCATTTCCCAAATTTACCCAGCACGTTGGCCATGTAATTGCTTTAACAATATTCTTCCCTCCTGCCCTTCCTCTTCTACTTCTGCCCCTCATGTTGGTTGAAATTCTTCACCAGTCTCTAGGGGGAACAAAGCAATCTCCTCCAGGACTCCTTACTGATTACTGGCCCCACCCACACCTTCTTCTAAGTCAAATTAATCATTTTCACCCTCTTATTCCTAAAGCATTGTGCTAATATTTTTAGAGTTCATTTTTGCAACTTACATCATGCAGTATCTTCTGGTTATTTATGTCCATTTTTCCTCTCTTTATCCAAGTAGATGATGGGAAAAGAATTTCTGCACAGGGCTTTTACATGGTTAAGTGATCAATATATATTCCTTGAATTGCTTGTTTTTATTAAATGTTTGTAAAAATAAAGCACACATAATAATCAGGGCCAACATTACTTATAATTTTGGAAAACAAATGCATGTCACTCATCCTTTTACTCGCTTTGTTTCATTCTACTTGGTGATGGGTGAGGGCCCAAAGCAATTCCTGAAGAGATAAGAATTCTCTGAACAATTGAAGGTTGTTATTTTTGTTTTTACAGCATATTTATGTCGTTTTTTAAATTACCATGCTTTGACATATCAACCTTCCTCTTAATAGCTTTTTGCCAACTACACTAAATTTCAAATTAAGTTACTTAGGTTCTATCTCGAACGACTGCCAATCACTTGTAGAGTTCAAATGGTTTATTTTTTTTATTTTTGTTTTTTTTTGTTTTTTTTTTTTTGGTGCTGGGAATCGAACTCAGGGCCTTGTGCTTGCAAGGCAGGCACTCTAACCACTGGGCTAAATCCCCAGCCTCAAATGGTTTATTGATAACGTAAAACCAACATTTAAATTTAAGAACATGGTGAAATTCATCAAGACACATAGCCTGAATGTGCACATTTTTTTGGTACAGCAACTATACCTGAATAAAGTTAAAAATAAATCTAAGGACATGAATTTTGCTGCCCTCTGAAAGTGACCTGGCAGATTCAAACCATTTATGGGGTCTCTTTAATAGATATACAGATATGATCTGTTAAAATCTACTAGAAAATCCTTACAAGTACTTCTTTCTGTTTTAAGAAAAAAGATTTATCAATCATCATAATAAAGAGTTATAATGAGCTCTTTTGAGAATATTTTGTCACAATTTAGACCAGTGGTGGTGAACCTATGGCACGCATGCTGCAGTGGCCCTCCCTGTTGGCACGTGAGCCAAATCGCCCCAGCAGTCTAGTATTGGATATTCAGGTTTAACAGCAGTGTTGGCAGTTTGTGATAAATAAGTGGGTTTTGGGTTGCGGTTTGGGCGTTTGCTTTCTAACAGGTTCGCCACCGCTTTTTTAGACTATTCAATATAAAGTTTCTAATTCTAGAGATAAAAATCTTTCCAGACTTCTTGGAAGACCCACCAGATGTCACATCAACACTGACAGGATTGTGTCAAGTTCTAATTGTCATGAATCATTTTTGGTAGACTAACACACACTAGTTGTGGTGGGCTATGTATTTGTTTTGTGTGTACAGCATACAGCCTATACCAAAAAGGCTTACAATCTCATTAAATATATGAAACTTCTCAAAGGAAGAATTGTCACATTATCTGTGGCCATTTTTAATCCACCACAGAGTTGGCCCCAGATGATGACTCCAAAAATAGAGCCCAGGCCTAGCCTTGACATAGCACTCCCGCATGTAGCATTATTCCTACCACTCTGTAAATATTTACTGAATTAACAAATAGATACTAGAGGTATCATGGAGAAAAAAAATGAACAGCTGCGTTTTGTAGACAATTGTATGTGGGAGGCAAAGGAGAGGAGGGAAGAGCAAGTTAGGACTTTAGGGGCCAAGGATGCCGCTCTATGGCAAGTGCTCACCTAGCATACATACGAGACCCTGGATCCATTCCCAGCTCCACAAAAAGTAAATTAAAAAACAAAGTGACAATAGAAACCTGGGAAGCTGATGGGCCCTTTGATGTTAATACTGATGCCAATTTTAAGAAGTGAATAGTATCTCATTTTTTCATGAATGAACCTTCAAAAACCACCGATACCACCCCTGGGAATTGTAAATTAAATTTGTTAGGTCATGCCTTAAAGGTATGAAACATCGGTGTAGATGTGGAAATCAGAATTCGGAGCAATGGTTAAAAATGAAGCAAAGGATTTCACCCATAGGAGAGGTTGTAGCAGGAACAATTTTAAACAGTCCCCGAGCAGCCCTGTTAATGAACACTATTACAAGAACATTTTTGTTGACCTTCTTGGGGTTGTTCTCCCATTAGTGTTAGTAAGTGCTTCATAGAGATCAGTAGCAAAGATACCTCGATTCTGACAAAGAACAATTTTTGTATCAGAATGTCAGAGACTTCCCAAGTTGTCTGTTAAATCTGTGATCAGATGAAATGTGGTCAATGCATATCCCATTCCCCATTTAAAGTTTACATTTTTCTAAAAACAGTGATCTGACTGGCTACGAACCAGACTCGGCTGAAACTTCTTGTGAATCAGGGCTGCTCTGGTGGAGGTTTATGGAGGGTCCCTTCCAGTCTTGCATTTAAATCCTTCCCTGCCTTCCTGTAGCACAAGTTGTAAAGTGCTTCATAACCCCGTGACCAGGAGCAATGAGAGGCTCTGCTGAGACTGTAATCTCACCCTACACAGGTCCCCAGCGAGGGCTGGTGAGTGGTGATACATCATGCGGCTCTCTCTTCTAAGGTGCCCAGTGTCACCTCCACCGTGCTCCCTGCTCCACTGGAGACAGGCGTGCTTCCAGCAAGCATCAGATCGAGGTCTCCCATGTGGTAACACACGGTGCGTTAGCTGCCAGACAATAGGCCTGGCCCACAGCCTAATTATTAACATTTGAAAGTCGGCTGCTGGGCAACTGCAGAAATAGCTTCTATGACATTTAAAAATATGGATTTTTCTCCTCCTACTTACTGGACAGGCCTATTGCATATTCGTTTCTGGATGTACTGTCAGTACAATCGGAGAAGCCATCTCCACCGTGACTACAGTGACTATTGATCACACCAAGGACAAGGCACGTTCTGCCAGGGACAATACACGAAATGCATATTGGAAAATAAGTAAAAGAAATATGGATATAACTATTACTATCTGGTACTAATGCTAATATTAATTGTGTTTATTTAAGCATTTAGGTATTAGGTTCTAGAAAAAGCAAAACATCACTAAAATCCCATCACTATAGACAGTAGCCCTGTCCACAGGACGTTTGACATTCTGTTTAGATAAAGCAGACAGACATAGTAGAACTACATCTCACACATTCAATCAATAGGCCAGAGTGATTCATAAATATAGTGAGTTCACTCAAAAGTCTGACCTTCCAACCTCTGAAAAAGCCTTTGGAGTTGGAAGCATTTGCTAATAGGCATTTCAGAGAGTATTTTAGGATGAACATATTATCGAATGCTGGAGAATGTGGGTTACCTTTCAGAAAAAGAATTTCCTCCACTCCATGTTGGATAAATGAACCTAAACTGAATGCAGCTCTGAGGAGAGGGGGAGGGGGTGGCCTAATGCTAGATCCGACATTTAACCCCTCAGGCGCTGACAGATTGTGAGATAGTCACATCCTGAATGTGGTTAGCATTGCCCTGTCGCTCCTTCCTCAAGGGAAGCCAAGGACCAAGGCAGCCACCGAGTGCTCCAGGACTGAACATGGGAGGGAAGCATCTGTTCCAGAGATGCGCCACGGACACGGTTGGACTTTAATGCCTCCGTAGCCCTTTCATCCAGGACAGGTACTGGCCTGATCTTGGCCTGATCTCCAGCTCACAGAGTTGAAACTAGTTTTGTACTGTGGCTAGGAGGGGGGAAATGCACATGTTCAAAATTATCCATTTCATTATCCTACGTCTCAGCCATTTCACATGAAAAACTAAAAGAATAACAAAGGACAAAGTGGCTGTAAAAAGAAGCAATGAACACAAATACTTAAAAAGCACTTTTTGGTAATAATAATAAAAATAACAGTATTTTAGATGTGTAGACTACTTTGTACCAGGTAATGCTTTACAAATCACTTTGCATACATTATATAGAAC
The DNA here is from genome assembly GCA_004026905.1 of Hystrix cristata. Taxonomy (NCBI): domain Eukaryota; kingdom Metazoa; phylum Chordata; class Mammalia; order Rodentia; family Hystricidae; genus Hystrix; species Hystrix cristata. Next base: position 3,349 of record PVJO010024362.1, on the reverse strand, counting down.
ATATAAATCTCAAAGCCTACCTACCAAGTGTACAAACACTTTATAAATGATAACTAACTAATACTGAGAACAAATTAGCTTAAAAATTAACTTCACCAATGACATTATTTTAAATGAATAGAAAATCATTCTTTTACTAATTTAACATTGGCACTGATATACCAGAAAGATAGACAATTTGACCTCGGCTTTAAAGTTGTCTTCATTGTTAATTTCCATAAAAAGCTTAACATTGTCTAATTATAGGGTTATGCATTCATTGATCTCACTAATTCAACTGTTTTATCTGAGGGCCTCCTCTGAATTGATAAATCTAAATTGCACATTTTCTAAACTGCTAAGCTCAGGAGAAATCTTGAAGGTGGCCCAGGTGGTGGTAGGATCTTTTGCACCCATCTAGCACCATCTACTGTAACTTCGTAATATTGGATTTATTGTGCTTTTGAGAACTGTGTGTTCGGATTCACTTCCACTGTGTCGTGGCATTAGTCAGCCCACCAAAGGTGTATATTCATGATTAAACTAAAAATCAAGCAATTTTGGTGGCAAAACATAGGAAAAAGGAGTTTAAATTCATGGCATCATTTGTTCTTCTGATCAAGGAATATGCTTCTCAGATCTCCTGACTCATCTTGAAGTCCGCTGTTGGATAAGCTCTTATTTTTTGCTAGAAACCTTTCTAAAGCAAATGAGTCGTCACATAGAAAAATCTGTGAAACCTTTGCAATTGCTTTGTCCCGGAAGAATGTGTGTTCATGTGATTCGCACGACTTATCGTTTTATCATTTATCTGCCTCCCTAGAAGTAATAGGACATAAAGAGAATGAAATCAATATTCTTTTCTACTTGCCTAGCACAAATGGATACTTACTTGGGGTCAATAGTCCTTCTTGAGGGTTTTACATAATGTTCAAAAATACCTGTACTCTAGGTAGAGAGAAGCCAGAGCATGGAATGATGGGAGAAACATATGGTTAGCTATAGTCATCACCGAGGTCTTGGCTTTTGTTTGGGGCTGTGGCTCTGCAGATGCTTATTACATTATTCCAACTAACCAAATAAACAGAATGAAAAATGAATTAAAGTAGGCCACGAAAGGACCAGTGCTAGTCCATCATGGGCCAACTTTTTGCTCCTACAGTCCAATGCTAAAAGAAAAAGGAAAGTAAATACTCCCTTGATTTGAATATTGGAAATTGAAGACTCTCCACCTAGGGAGTTTTTGCAAAGTGAGACAGCAACTCAAGTGAGAGTTTCAAGACCAGGAGGGGCTGCCTACCTAGTTTCCTTTCTCTAAAAACTTGCCCTGTCATAGTCTCTCTGCAGGCTGTTCCACTTTTACAAAGCTGTAGCTGCAGTGCTGTTTGTATGAACCGACACACTCGTCTCACCAGGAGATAGGATACGTGTCAACAGACAGATGCAAGAAGGTTTCTAGTAGCCTTATTCATGATAGCTCCACACTAGAAGCAATCTAAGTACCCATCAAGAGCAGACTGGATCACTGTGGTAGGTTCACACAACAGAATACACTACAGCAATGAAAATGAAGAAACTGCAGTTTCCACAACAACATGGGTGAAACTCACAAAAACAGCATCGACTGTAAGAAAGCATCGCTGGTTAGACCCAAGGCATTCACTGGCATCCACTGGTACAATCACTGATTAGTTATTTGTATATATAAGGACATTCGTAAGTTAGTCATTCCTGAGGCTCCAAATACCCACATCGTGAGTGTGCGTGTATGTTTGTGTACATGCGTTATGACCTATACTTGGGGATCTTTTCATTAGCAAATAAGATCTCTGTTTTGGTTGACATCACAGAATTGCTCAAAAATAACTGAAGGGTCACCGTGTTTTGAAGGAGGGCTTGTAACAGTGCAAATGTTGACGAAAGTAGTTCTTAAAGTCAAACAGGGAAAGAGAAATAAAAAAAAAAATAAAAAATAAAAAAAAAAAAGAAAGAGAAATAAACCATTTAAAGAAGATACTTGGGAAGTTTCCCTGGGTGTCTTTCAAAGGCACAAGAAGTACTGTATTTTTGCATGAAAACTTCTCTTACTTAATCTGCTGAGCTCAGGTCAGAACTAACTATTCCACCATGAGGGAGTCCATGTTAATGGTTATTATGCAGGACAATTAGTAGAGATATAGGATTACAAATAAGTTAGTTTTAAATGTGGACTCTAAAGTGCACTCCACACAGGCAGTATTAAATGCAAAATGTAGTTAATGGTTAACAAATGCTTGAAATTCAAAGCAATTCCAGAAAAAGAGGAACGAAATGAGTCCACGTTATATTCATTAGGCAAATGGCCTCAAACATTTGAGACGCTTCCCAAATATTCTGCGAACTGCTGGCTTTAACATGTTGCAATTTTTTTGTTCAAAAAATGATAAAGAAAATGCAATAGAAGTCATCCAAACAATATACCATAGAATGGTGTGTAAAGAATACCACTGTAGTCTGCAAATAAGTACTTTTAAATTAGAAATAGGAGAATGCTTCCTGCGCTTTTTCTAGACAGTATGATTCAGGAAATGAAGTCATGTGATTAGAAAATATCATTAACATTCTTTGTTATTATGTCACGATCATTTTTTATGATTTGGATTGTTTCTTTATAAGTACCTTATGCAAACTCTAAACCCAAATATTTATCTCTATTTTGGAAAACTTCGGAACTGTCTGTGAATTCTATGCGTTTTTTTTTAAATAAGGGAGCATAACAAAACTGTGATTTTACGTTGAATTTTTTAACTTAAAAGCATTGCGGCTGCATTTTTCATTGGGGTTCTCTGAAGAAATGTGGGGTTTGATTTTGAGTTTCAAGGCTGTTCTTTTTTTCACCATTGTCATTGTGTCATTGGCAGTTTACAAGTATTTTTCAGTTGTGGATGTTGGAGAAAATGAAATAAACCATAATAAAAATAATTTTGTCCAGGTGGTCTATAAATCAGTTGAGGAAATACAGCTCTTTGTGGTAAATAAAAAACATATGCATTACCTGGTACATTGAAATGTTATTGTTCATCAAATGAATGTTATAGATGTGTCAGGATTTAGATACACGAGGAAGAAGAATGTTAGGGTAGAACATTGCAATATCACATATTTTTGTCTAATGCGGAATAATCGGCAACAAATATGTGAGGAATTTTATATGAATTAGTCAGAGGCAAAGTTCATTTTAAGGGCATATGGGGATTTCTCCATTAGAAAGAGTATCTGCTATTTCCTCATAATCTACAATTTTGCTGAATATTACTATCAAACTCCAACTAGAGAATTCAAAAATTAAAACTACAGTGGATATAGTGTTCCCTAGAAAAATACCTGATTA
>PVJO010024361.1:0-23655 GCA_004026905.1 Hystrix cristata | reverse complement strand
TTGGCACTGATACCCCTCAAACCTGAGAACCACACTGAAGACCACCGCCCTCCTTTCCTGACCCAAACTGATTTTCACACAGGATTCGATTCATCAAAGCAACCGCCAAAACCCCAGCTTCCTAGGAAAAAAAAAAACCAAACACATCATCAAGATGAATTTTGTATGCTTACAAGTTAAAACTAAACAGCCTGATGACGCCTGTGGTTCCCAAAGCTCCAGCCGAGGCCCAGTAGCATAGAGTCCCACAAAAGTTTAAATCCCCGCAGCACCTGTGTGAGTTCACTGGCGCGCCTGTTGCAGTCTGAGAAGCCACAGTGTAGACCAGCGATGATGAACCTATAGCACCTTTGCAGCGTCAGGCTGTCTGCATCATTGAAAGCTCTAAAAGATTCCTCATCACCATCACTGGTGCGGAAGAACACGGATTCTAGAATTACACTGTCCCGGATCTTTATCCTGGCTCCTGAGTCTTCAAACAAGTTGCTTCAAGTCTCAATACTTCAGATTCTACAGCAGAGAAGCGGGTGGTGTTGGAGGGATGGTGTTAAATACTACAAAGTACACTGGGAAGAAGTTCCAGAAAAAAATGTAGCATTTATACCCCTTGTGCTTCTCTCTCTTTACACTACTCATCTGGAGTAGACGACCTACCGCCTTCCATGGTGATTTAATAATAGCCTCTTTGCTGCCTCCCTTCCGCTTATCTGTGGCCTGGATATTAGCAGAGCACTTCATGGGGCATCTAGACCCTCTGTTTAGAGCTGGGGGTGCACAGCTTCCTCACATAGGTACAGTGCCCATCCCTGAAGAGCTTGCCGAGGATGGGAGAGACAGTTCAAGTGATACCTGGACAAAAACATAATTATAAGCAGTTACCGGTGCTTCTCCTAAGGTGTCTGGAGCACTTTAAGGTTTGCAGCTGCCAACTTCGTCCAGCCCAGAGGTCTCAGCAAGGCCCTTCCAGGACCCAGCATTTAAGTCTGAGTGTGTGTCACATTTGAAAGAGTAAAGGAAGGCAAGAATTTTCCAGGCAAAAGCCACAGCAAAAGCAGTGGCGCCCATTGTGGGGGGTGCCTGGGAAATACCTTGCTCTACGGTGACACTGTCACCAGACTAGGTCCCAAAGAGAGATGGGGACCCCAACTCACCCCACCCACAAGGTAGGTCGTAGGCTGCTGGCTGCTGTCACATAAAAAGAATTTTCAGTGAGAGGCCTGAGGAGGTTTGTGAAGCAGAAAGAAGTACATGCTCAGAGGGGCGTGTGGGCCCCCAGGAGAGGGGAGCAGTGGGGTCTGGAGCTGGGGACATTTCTGTGGTCTCGGAGGTGTCCTCCAAATGGGAGATCTAGCATGTGTTTCTACCATCAGGTTACCCATCTGACAGGCTAGGTCAGAATGAGAATAATTACACCTGTTTGAAGTTGAGATAAGCGGGCCTCTCAATAGTGCTGCTTCCTTGGGGACAGAGGTTGGGGGAGGAAGAGCAATTTACAGGTGTAAAGCAGGAGAACTGGGCCCAAATTCCGGTCTTATAGCATCTTTAAGACTTTTAGGAATTTTGGGGGAGTTTCCTGGAAGGGAAAAAGCCAATGAAACCTTGAGTAACTTCTGTGTCCGGTCTTATAGCATCTTTAAGACTTTTAGGAATTTTGGGGGAGTTTCCTGGAAGGGAAAAAGCCAATGAAACCTTGAGTAACTTCTGTGTCCTGAAGCTGCAGTTTTTCTTAACAATACAATTTTAAAATTAAGATTTTCCTTGTCTCCTTTCTCCCTGTCTTTATTTCTTCCAAATGGCCCTGAGGAACCAGTCACCTCTGTTGCTGGAGCTGCTGCTGTGCCCAAGCGGTCACAGGTGATACTTACATGAATGCACGTGGATGTGTGCCGATAAAACTTTATTTACAAAAGCAGAGAGCAAGTCGCCTTTGGTCCTCAGCCTAGAGTTTGCAGAGTCTTGCTGCAGAGACTTCCCATGGCTCCTCATCCGTCTCAGCTGTAGTTAGGCCTATGGAGGGTAACTATCTGCTCAGCAACAAGCAAACGATTGAACCTGGTCTTCGGCCTTTCAGGGTTTCCGGTGTAAACGCGCACAAGGAAAGACACCATAGAAATATAACAAAGAGCAGTGGAGGTTGAGTTCAGAGCAAAAATAGCCACCTCCAATACTCTAAACCCACCTAAGCACCTGCTGCTCTTTGCTAGAGAGGGCGGCATGGGTGGGGATGCAGCCTCCCTGGGAGCCGCTGCGGTAAGGAAGGAGACCTCTGGGGAAGAAGGAGGCAGGGTGCAGACTCAGCCACAGCAGCCAGGACTGGCCTTCTTCCTCACGCGGTCTGTGCTTCGCTTGCACAAGCAGCTCCTGGATGGCTCTTTACCGTTAAAAACAGCAGCACAGGCAGCCTTGAACTTCAGGCATCTCAGAGAAACAAAGAAGGTCATACTTAGTCTCCTTACTAGTTGTTATAGCAACACGGAAAATACTGCAGAGGTGCTGAAGATGCCGTGCAGGAGCCACTTCCCAAGCTGCAGTCACAAGCATCTTCCATCCTGCTTGCACCCCGCGCAGAGTCGCCTGGCCAGGGAAGCCACACAGGCCGCCCCATCAAACTCCCAACCACAGGCAGCCGGCTCGGCTCTCCCTGCCCATTTCCCACAGGTGTCTAGAATGCAAACGCCTCACTGATCCCACCAGGTGCCAAGCCTGACCGGACAGGCACTCACCCGTTCCATCACTCTAAGGTTTCTAAAGATGGGACCGTACCATTTACCGCCTGCCCTGGGATTACCTGGAGGTGCTGCTTGGAAATACAGATTCGCAAGCTCCACCTTGGACATACTGAATGAACATCTTCTGCCAGTAGCTGAGGAAGGCAGCTTAGAGAGTAGGATAGACGAAGGTACCTTATTCAGTGTACTGCAGGCAGGTGATCACCAGGCAGCCCTGTTGTGGCTAAATCGGATCATGCTAGATGGATCCAAGGAGTCCACACTGAATCAGCCCGTGACTAACTTTCATACTTCATCCTACACTCAACCTACGGAATGTAAAACTGCGATATGAAAGGGAAATAATCAGGTTGCTGTCTCGATGGAAATCTGAACATAGATGTATGTGTTCAGGGACTAAGGGGAAGAGTATTTTCTTTGTTAAGAGTGGGAGGGAGGAGTTGGGAAGGGGTTAGAAAAAAGAATCAAAGCAAAAAGTGGAAATAGAGGGCTTTTTTGGTGCTGGGGATCGAACTCGGGGTCTATGTGCTTGCCAGGCAAGCACTCTAACCACTGAGCTAAATCTCCAGCCCCAGAAAGAGTTTTTATAAGTGGGAAGTGGAGCAAGAGTTGGAAGGAGCAAGGAGGGATGCAAGAAGTAGGGAATGCAAAAAGAGTTAAGATGTGTTATGTACCCACACCAGCTCTCCACAATAAATTTAATCATTATGTGCTGCAAACCTGTACTAATAAAAAATGAATTAACAATAAAAGTTGGTGTAGTACTCCGCCTCTCAAAAATAAAGACTGTTCTGAAAAGAAGTAATGAAATACGTTTTTATACTTATGTGTTTTCTCTTTAGTTTTTTTACTTTGGGAGCAATTGGCTAAAACACTTTGGGTCTGTGGAACAGGCGTCCTGAGCTCAGACACACACTCCTCTTGGGAAACGTCCAGCCTGACCTCCCATAAAGGGTCCTAAGGACCCTGTAAATAGATGAATAAATTTCAGAAACTCGAACAGTCTTGATCTTGAGAGCATTTTAATAACTTCCACATCCTTCTCCTGCCAGATCACAGATCTGCCTAACGCTGGCCTGAGCATGCCAAGGGGAATATGCAGTATACTCCCACACCTCTCACCTCACCTTCCAAAAACACCCCCAAGCTGCTTTTCTGGATATATAATTAAAACATCAAGGACTTCTAAGAAATCCATAGTCTGGCCCGCGAAGTCCAGGTTGCTAGCAGCATTTGTGCCTTAGAATTTACTTCAAATTGCACACAAGTCCATCACAGCTTTGAAAAGCTTTGCTTTTCTCCTACTTGTACATTCATCACTTAGGTTAGAGATTTAGAAAAACCAAACAATCAAAATCATTTCAAATCACCACTCCCCTAATATAAGCGGACATTAAAGTGCTTAACTTCTCATGGTCTCCACTTGAAGATCTAAAATGAATAGAAGATAGTATTGGAGGTACTGTACTTATTATCTAGAGCACTCAAAGGTAAGAGAGACAATCTGATACAAAGGCACAAAATAGTTAACTCTGTGTAAGAAAAGTTTCCTCTTCCTTTGGGCAGTACCTCTTAGGAGTTCACAGAGCAGGCTCAGGAATCTGATTGCCTGGATTCTATAATCACTTAATAGGTAAGAGACCAAAGACACAGTAATTATGTTATTTAGACATCTCAAGGCTCAGTTTCCCCATCCTTAAAATGCGGATAATTATACTTCATAGAACTCTCGTGGGGATTAAATAAGATAATACAAGTAAAACTCTTAGAATTTTGCTTGGCAATAAGTAAAAAGTGTTGGATCACCTAAAAGAACTCTCTTTTCTGTCAGTATGTTTTTGTAATCTCTAAATATCCTAGTACAGTTTCTTACTTGTAGTTAACCACCTTCAGCAACACTTCTTTGCCCACTCATTAGCTTGAGATTTGCTTCAGCAATTTTGACTTCATTAAAATTATAATGATTTCTTTAATTCCATTTCCTTTATCTGCTTCAACTTAATCCCCCTGTTGTCTTCCAAGGCCCTGGGAACCAGGAAGAATCTCTTAGGAGACAGTCTTAGAAGAAAAGAAGAAGAGCTAGATGGAGTCAGAACAAAAACCAGTGAGGGAATTATTAAATGTGCATGGCAAACCAAAATTTTAAGAGATGAAGATGAATACAGCTGGGAAACGGAAACCACATGAAGTGATGTGAAGAGAAGCTCCAGAGAACCAGAGCAAGAGCAAGTGCATTCCCACGAAGCCATTAGCACGAAACCATTCATACGTCCCTAATCCACTAATTAACTGTCGGCTGAATTCAATCCTCCTCGGAGCAGTATTTCTCAATTCCAGAGAAAAATATCCCGACCAGCTGTGTCCTTGGGAGCCTAAAACAGTTAGCTCGGGATGCCTGGATTGTAACAGAGCCAAGCACACTGGGGTGTGACCAGCGCTGAGTGACACTTTGGGAAAGTACACACCGTTCAGAAGAGGCACAAATACCACAGACCTTTTTATGGCTCTTTTTCAGAGGTTAGCAACATTTTTCTCTCTTGAAATTATAAGAAATTATTTTCTGGTGTAAAGAATGCTTTTGGAAGGGCCTAGCCCAGTGCCTGGCATGAAGAAATACACAATGCGTATTTGTCTCCCTGTGAAGAAAAAATTCAACCCCAAGGATAGGAGTTTATTATTCTATCCATTAACTCAACACATACTTATCAAGCATTTAACAAAGAAAAATATAGACCAACCTGGTAAATTTGAACTTCAAAAATAAGCAGACACATAAAAATTATAATGCTGTCCCAAGTAGTTTTGGGACACGTGATGGGACATACCATAAAACCATAGTGAAGTTCGCCTTCAGTTGGGTACGTGTATTCTAGTTGCATGGTAACCCACTAGAATAGAGCAGTGAAAAAGATACACATCATCCCTATTTCCTCATCCATCTTTGTAGGAACTTACCATCAAATGCTCTAAAGCAGTCAGTTCCCATCTGGGCCTTCCCCAGTGGGAAAGTCCAGAGAACGGTGACCTTCTTTCTAGAAGTCCATTGCCATTGGCAGCCCATTTAGCAGAAGTCTTTGTTATCATAGTTGCAACTTTATTTCCTTATCATATTCCTCTGGAAATAGGTTCTTGGCAACAGAGCCTCAGTCTTCAGACCTGGGCTCCAGCAGCGGACTGGAACTCCAAATGCCCAGTACAGAAGAGCTTAATGAACAAGTGGGCAGATGTATAAATGGTTGAATTTTCTCAAACGATGCAGAACCATGCTCATACTTCATAAGGAAATATTTTTTACATACCCTTCAGAAATGGTGAGGATATAAAGAAAACTGTGTTGCCAGAATCCAGAGACGGTATGGGTGAAGAATGATTTTTTATTTTAAAATGTTTCATGAAGATAGTCCCAACAAAATAAAGGCTTTAAAGAGGGGGAAGAAAGGAAGAAAGGAGAATGTAAAACTATAACCTTGTGAACAGTACTAAAGGGTCCCTTGAAAGAATAGTTCTAAAAAGAAAATGTAAATGTTCACAACGGACACACAACCATGAGGACAGATAAACTCGAGTCATTTGTAGGAAAATGGATGCATCTTGAAACCATAATGTAAAGCGAAATAAATCAGACACAGAAGGATAAATACTGCATGACTTCTGTGATATGAGAAACCCAAAATATAAATAAGTTAAAGAGCAAAATAATATAAGTTAAGAAACAGGGAGGTGGATTTTGTGAAGAGGAAGGAGACCTGGGAATGGGGGAGATGGGAAGGAAGGGGGAGGAAGGGAAAGTAAAAATGATTAAATTGTAATACATACAGGTACCAATTCCCAAGATGAGTGTAATGATTATGTATTGGAAACATGTACTAATAAAAACAAAGTTCTGAACATAATAGTCAAGCGAGAGTCAAAACACTCATTCAACTAATTAGTAATATAATTGAATATAATTCCCAATAGTTAACCAGAATCACAATATTAATAACTGAGCAACAGGGTATAAACCATTAATAAATAATTAAGGGCCATTTTATTGTCAATACTGTCATACAATTGAAACACTCAGAAGGAAAATCACACAAACCCACAAAAGGGCAGATTCAGAGAAGCGCAAGGGACACAGTATCTACAATAGAAAATCATTTTGTGGCATTGACTCCTTCCTGTCCAGCTGTACAAGGGAAAAAAGAATGTTGGTATCTATAGAGCGTGTTTCAATTAGGCTAAGACTTTTATTTAAAAAAAAAAAGATAAAGAAAAAATATATATCATATTGCAGAGTTTCCCCAGGACCAAAACGATTAGCCAGGATTTTAGAAGCTTCTCCCGTGGGTTCCCTCGCTGACATCCTGTGACCTCCCACGTGGATTTGTGGCTGACACATCACAAGACCGCTAAGAATTCTTGGCAGTTACTGTCAGTGCTCAGACCGGTAGGCAGGAAAAGTCTCTGTTCGATGTAGCTTCAGAGGGCTGGTGACATCTTTTCCAAAAAGAGCATAAAAGCAATAGTTATGTCTCAAGAAATCTTCCAGGCAAGTAACAGGTTTCTACTTAACAAAAATGAGTAACACCCTACACAGGTTATTTTCCTAATGCCACTCACAATGATATGCAACTAGGAGCCATCAGAGATTCCAGGATTAATATGTTATTTGCATACGACCTTTGCACTTCGAACTCTGCATATCCATTAGCAGATACTGTCCTCTTTAATTTTCTATCTGCATCTAACCATATACTCAGGGTCCTTAGCAGACATGATATAGCAACACAGGACCAAGAAAACTTGATGGGGATATTCTTTGCAGACTTCACCAGAAACAAAACAATATTACACTTTCGGGCATCTTGTAAATATAAAAAAGAACTTCTTGAAATCCATCTAGTCTTTTTTAATTTCAGGTTTAGGTTCCAAACCAAAGCCAAAATTGTCGGGAAGAATTAGCCTCCTTTGTGACATGACACAGGGGACAACTAACTTTTTCTATAAAGGGCCACATACTAATTAGACACCCGCCACACACGAACAGCCACAGTTCATACATAGTGATTGACTATCACGTCCCGGTAAAACTTTATTAAGGAAAACAGAGGGCGGGCTGGACTCCCTCCACCCCCAGGACTTAGTTTGCACATTTTTGTAGCCACATGCCCTTGATTTCACAAAACCAAGATGTGTTACTGCCACCTGCTGGTGAAGGGCTACCACAGCCAGAGAAATTCGCACCAAAGTATTGGTGAAGAGCTCTCCGGACTGAGCAGAGAACAAGCCCCAGCCAAACCACGGTACCGGTACCCAAATGTGGGCACCAGGGGAGCGCAAGACACAGCAAGAGAGCGCTCACGCCGTCTCACCTGCACTCAAAGCAATGTTTTTTTTCAATCGCCAAAGAAGCAAAACAATAGATGGCGCCCTGTGGCTGTCCAGCTGTAAATTGAGGTTCCCTTATCACAATCCACCTGCCTGAGGTCAGCTCTCAGCCTGAGGTCAGCTCTCAGCCTGAGGTCAGCTCTCACCCTGAGGTCAGCTCTCAGCCTGAGGCCTCTCTGATTTTCCTCCCAGAAGCCCGGATGTAGGCAAAGAACGCTCATTTCCCACGTCTCCAAAAGGAGGAAGAGTGTGTGCATTGTCCTCCATACAGAATCACTGAGTCTTAAAAAAAAACTGTAGTGGGCTTTAGGAGCTCTAAAACCTTACATAAGTTACTCCAAAGAAATACAAATACGATTTTCAGGTTTTGCAAGCCTCATATCAGAACCCAAAGCCAATGGCACATCCATCCAATTAGTCAGTGATACACACACAACCACGGGGATGACCATGATCTCAAGTGAGCAGGACTCATTTCTTCCACACTCCAGCCAGTCTGAACACGCAGAGGCTGTAACACAGGGAAATTGTACTAATGGGTAGAAGCACCAGAAGGGAACATCCGGGTCAACTTTATTACAGTTTGATAAGGGTCCCTGCAGGGAGCAGACAGCATGCAAACAATGTTAATGCGGAATCCACTTCTTTGGTCAAGTGCAAAGCCCTTAATGCACCATCATGACTGAGAGCATCCACTGGGGTCAAATCGAAACAAAAACACAGCTTCCGGCAGGATGGCCAGCTAAGTCTCTTGGGCTTGGTTTGAAAGCCACGTTTGGCTTAAGGCCAAGAAATGGACTAAAGGACTCTCCCTCATACAAGCAAGTACTAGCCAGGAGACGACACCCTGGTCCAGACGCACGCCGGCCTGCACGGGCCCCTTTGCTCAGTGGGACTGACCGGCAATGTTTAAACCACTGCAGACTTTCACAGAGGTGCCAGCTTCTCTAGTCCCTTGGAAATTAGAAGAAAACTGGCCCCGTAGTCTGGCATAGCATGCGGCTAGCACTGTGCCCTCTTGGACAGTACCTGTTCTCTCCTCCACCTTCGGCGACACTTGCCACTCCCGGGCACCCAGACCCCCTCACGTCCTGCCCTGGCTGTCCTTCTGTGAGTTCGCCACCCTGGTTCATTTGTGTTCTTTTCCAGTGTACTCATATCTTTGTTTATGGCCTCTCCTCGGCTGCTACACAGAGTACATGTGAGAGTGTTACATTCGTAGCCATAAACAATGTATTTTTTAAATTTTATTTTAGTGGTACATTTTAGAGCTACATGATGATAACATTCATTGTGGGGAATTTGCACTTGTACCTGATATATATCTTGCGGCTCCTTTTTTTCCCATTCCCCTCCCCTTCCTTCAACCTCACTTCCCCTCCTTATTTACTAAAGCTTTGTTTACATGTTTTCTCCCCCTAGATAGATAGATAGACAGTGTTAAGGTCTCACAAGTAGCCACTTGCTCCAAAGATCTATTGTTCTCAAAATAAATATGTAAATGGCACAGGCTGGAACCAATCCTTGGGGGACATTTTGACTTCAGGGCACGTTGGCAGATTTTCTCCAAGGTAAGACCATGTGTTGGTGAAAACAGCCCTAGGCCCAGAACATTAGTGCCCCAATGCCGGTTCCCCGCCCACCAGCCGGTGGTCCTCAGTCCGTGCCTGGGGTCTGTATCTCTTCAGTCACAGCCAGGGACAGGGCCGGGCTGCTCTTGCCACTCCAGGTGAACCAGAAAAGGCCACACGGAAGATGCCAGCAGAGAGCCACACATTCAGGACCGCTCTTTTGTTTTCGGTCTGCTGAGTGACAGAGGTGCCTCTTCTTCCTTGGTTTTGTTTTGGAACAGGTGGCGCTATCTCCACAACTCCCACAGAAGGGTTGTGACAGAGACAGGAGCCTCTCCAGCATCAGGGTAGTTTCCCACGATGGTGACTTTGAGAAGGAGGTGAGGGCAGGAGAGAGGAGCAGCACACTGAAGTCAGACCCTCCCTGCTCGTGTGCAAGACCCACGGCCTTTCCTGCGCCCTTGTGATCCTTTGTTCTACAATATGGGCTGAGTCTGACAGCACCATGCTCAGCACCCTGGGGTTTCCCAAACACTTAAAATAAACAAGTCTTGAAGGGGCTGGGGATGGGGGTTGGGACGGGGTCTCCCTGTGTTACCCACGCTGACCTAGGACTTGCTGTGTAGCCCAGGCTGACTGCAAACTCATGATCCTCTTTGGTTCCACCTTTGGAGTTCTGGGATTACAGGCATGTGCCGCCACACTCAGTTTTGGAAAAGCAACGCTTGCCCACTCGCAATGATAACCCTAGCTGGCTCTTCACACCTGTTAGGTACCACGCATACTGATGCCTTTCTGCTCTTTCAGTGTCCCAGCTCATGTCTGCCTCAGGGCCTTTGAACTGACTGATCTCTTTACGGAGGATGCTTTTTCCTGGCTCAGGACAGCCACATCTTCCAGATTTAAGTTCTTTAGGGTAAATGCTGGTGCTTCCAACGGCCACTCCATCTAAAGATGTGCCTTTGTCATAGTTTCCCCCAACTAACAACTTTGTCTTACTTTCTACAAACACCATAAACCTTTTCTCCCACCGTCACAAGGTATCATATTTGAAATTAAATGTTCACTTAGTTATGGCCTGTGACTCTCCAGTGATCACAAGAGCTAGGAGGGAAGAAAGATGCCCGGCTAGTACCCCTGGGAGTCTGTCACCTCCCACAGTGCATGGCATAAGCAGATGCCCGATAACCTTTGACTGGGTAACGTATGAGTGAATAGATCAATGAACATAAAGATGAAAACTTTGGACCTTAATGATTTATTACATAGGTGATCTTGGGTGCATTACTTACACTTCACGTTCTCTGTTTTTAGTAACAAGTGAGAATAAAATGCTACCCCAGGGAGCTGCTTTGAGTGTAAAAGAATCGTGTATATCAGGTGCCTATGCAAAGGCTAGTATACAGCAGGTTCCCAGAAAGAGTATCTTTGAAAAAGATACTCATCGAATATGGCTTGTCCCCATTATAAGGAACAAATGTGGGATGCCGGCGCTTCACTGTGAGATGTTAGTGTTTGTTTATATATCTTAAAAAGGAGAAAGGAGAATTCATTTTCAAATCAATTTACAGAGCTTTGGTTAAAGTAAAAACTAAACAAATCACTTATTGCAGGATATATCAGAGGCTTGCAAATATTGACTTGCATCCTCAATCTCCAGAAAAAGAACTTAGAATGCAGCATTTCCCCCGATTTGCTGGACCACGGTACCTTTCCTTCTGGGGAGAGGGGTGCTCTCCGCCACTCGGAAACAGTGCTCTTACTGTTTTATCTGAAAGACTCCTGTGGATATGATGCTCAGTAAAAAGTTGTTGAACGCTTCTCTTGCACAAATTTCTTCCAATTTTCACGTTAAAGCCACTTCATATATTGATTTTATATCTGCCTGAACATAAAGAGAATTTCTATGCGGAAACTGGAAAATGGAGCGGGACTAGCACAAAATATAAATTTAACGTGTCTTTGTGTATATGGCATGTGTCAAAACCAGCACTTCCCACTACCTGCGAGAAAGCAGTAAGAAAAGGATCATTCCAAACTCTACCAGTGAGTGGTGCTCCAGGACTAAATGTGGGGAGGAAAGAAAATTTTTTTCTTAAATTGGTTTGAAAAATTCTCCTGTAAGGGTCTGTATGATTTCTAAGATTAACCTCCAGATCTGCCAGGAAACATCACCTTGCGCTCTATCAAAGTAAGTGACTTAATCAGAGGAATTGAATCCATAAACCCCAGCAAAACAGAAATTATGTCTCAGTAACTCCATCACGTGGCAACACAAGGCCACCAGGTAATTAACTTCCTCAATTTCTTTTTTTTCTAAGGGGTGGTGGGTAGATAAGCAGAGAAGAGGCCAAGTAAGTGATACAGGCAGAAGACTATGTAAGGTTTTCTCATTACTTATGTCAAAAACCCTCTCTAGTAAGACAAATTAGGTAGGCTGTATGCATATTTAAAACTTCAATAATTACAATTTATCTTACTTTCTTTTAGAAAAATAAAACCGGTGGTTGTAACAGCATGAAGGTAGTAAAATACATTTTTTAAATATGTACATGTATTTAATAGAAGAGTTGGAATAAAAATGAATAACAGTAGCAGGTGTATAAAAAATTAGGATAATATAACTCAAATACCACGGAAATTTCTGAAGCCGCAGTGGTACTAGTTGGCGTTTGTCCCAGCCTAATCTAACCCAACTCGCTGCAGATGCATCTTGGAAAGGAGCTTTTTGACAATGATGCAGCCATTCGGCCGTCCCCTCAGCTACACACACGGGTACTCCATCTGCACCTGCTCGCTGACAGCACGCCCAGCATGGAGTCAGGAAGATGGAAAGTAAATGCTCAGCGCTACTTCACGATACACCTTCTTTCCCCCAGTGCTAATGGACGGCTGCTCCCTGCGAGGCACAAGGACAGGATGACAAAGGATGAAACCGGGCACCGTCTCCTGCCTCCTGGACCCGGCTGCACCCTGGAGGAGCCAGCCGTGAGTCATGTGGCCACCATTCACTCTGAAACACAAACTTCCATGAGGGCTATCGAGGCGGGGTCGCTACCTGCACACAATCAGTTTTCTCTGCTACACAGTTTGTCCAAACCAGGACCCAGCTCAGCACCCTGACTCTGGGTTCATTAAAAAGGCAGATTGCTCGGCCACATCTTCCACCTGGAGGTCTAGAATCTCTGCGGCCAGACTCAGAACATCACAAGAGACACAGCTATTTGAGGGCCAGATTTTCGTCTTACAAGACGAGGCGCCCATGTCGTGGCCCGAGGGCTGGACCAGCGGCCTGGCCTGGAGGAAGAGGACGCCTCACCAGTGCGGCGTGCCACCGGGATGCCCGAGCCGGCCCGCCCACCAGCCCCAGCGCCGGCCCCGCCCAGCCACGCGATCGGCCAATCGCCGAGCTCACCTTGCAGACGGTACAGCTGGCCCGTGCTGTGCTGCCGCGTGATGTGCTGCCAGTAGGCGCTGCGGGGCAAGGGCACCATGGTGCTCAGCGAGGCGGCCCGCTCGCTCATCTTCATCTGGAGCTGCAGTCAAAGGCAAGAGAGGCGTGTCAGCATGGCGGGGCTGAGAGTCCTGGCTGGCCAGGCCTGCGGGGCCCGTGGAGCGGACTCCTCCACAGGACGATGAGCAACTGCACAGGGCCCGGACCGCGATTCTCCTGACTCTGCCTCGCGCGTCCTTCAGCCTGCTGGCGACAGCGCACTGCTGCTCCTCTGGGGATGCTCCTTCCGACGACGCAGGCCCGTTCCCGCGGTCCCGGCGGGGCTGGCTCTAGGGGTGCCGTGACACGTCAGGCCAATAGGACGCAATCCCTCAAGGCAACCATTAGAAAACTGAGAGCGAATCCCTGGAGACGCACTAAGGATTGTACCTGCTTTATTCCTTGCTCTGTCCCCGGAGTCTAGAATATTTATTGCATGTAGTCGGTGAGCAATAAACACTTGTTGAATGGAATGAGGATTCTTGGGGTACAGAGAGGTAGGAGACAGGATCAGTCAGTTTTAGAGTAACAAAGGGACAGTGCCACAATGAATAGGAACCACCTGGACGGAACCAGCCGCGAAGTCCCTCCCGCACTCACAGACAGGTGAGCCAGTCTCTGCTTTTTCGGTTGAGGCTGGTTTAGCTGGGTGTTTCAGCACTGTCCTCAGACACAAACCCGGTCTGCCGGACCGCGTGCCTTTCTCAGCAGGTCCCTGCTCCAGAGAGTGAAGGAGGACAGGGGAAGTCAGAGTGCAAGCCCCCCAGACGGACAGCGAGCAGCCAGCGGCCCGCCCTGGCTTGTCCGCAGAGCTGGCCACACAGGCAGGGACAGCTCCAGAGCCAAGATGAGCAAGCAGGACGGGGAGCATCAGTACAATAAAAGGAAAACGGGACACGCAGGCAAGAGGAATGGGCTGCAGCGAAAGCAGCTCTCCAGCCACACTCTTGTCTGAGCCCTGGTTTTAGACACAATGACATCGCTGCACAATTACTTCTAAGTCCAACTAATCCACCTCAGTCTTCTTTTAAAAATGCATTTACAAATACACAGATTTGTGCAGGACATTCACTGAGTATAGTTCTCAGTCAGTGAAAACTGGAGGCAACGTAGGTCCCTCTCAGTCCAGGCTGGGCTGACTGCTTGTAGACACAATGGTATTAGCCAGCAATTGTTCCACCTGAAGATGGAAAATTTAGCTCCACCGAGCAGTAAACATGCGTACACTGTGCATGGAGGAAACAGAGTCACAGACCACTCCACCCAGTGAATCCCTCTTGCTGCTCACATGAACATGATGGCATTCAAACGCTTAGCCGGTGGATCTAGGAGAGGTGGTGGAAGGCGCCTGCTTTGCCTTGCTTAACACAAAATGGTCCAGGAAAAAGAAATGGAGATGATAGCAATGAAGATTATAAATTGTAATGGTTGTGAAAAAAAATGTTTAAGGAAAAGGACCTCCTCTACACATTGTTCACCATGGTAGTTTCCGGCACAATATCTGTACATTCACTCAATAGCGTCAAAATAAAACAGGACTTCATACCTGGGAGACCAGAACTCATCATTGTAGTTGATGAGACTCAACTTGAAAAATAGATAATAACCACTCACTCAAAAGATAATTCAATTTATATGTGTGGCCTTTATATTTGCTGAATTGAATTCCTGGTCCTTATCACAATAGCACAATTACCAAAATGCAATCTCAAGTAGAATAATAAAGCACTGGTTTCATAGGGGTAGTTTTTCCTAAAAATGTTCTCTTAAATCAAAAGGGCAGAAATCAGACTGTATTACACTGGTGGAAAAGTTCA
The DNA here is from genome assembly GCA_004026905.1 of Hystrix cristata. NCBI lineage: Eukaryota > Metazoa > Chordata > Mammalia > Rodentia > Hystricidae > Hystrix > Hystrix cristata. Next base: position 8,672 of record PVJO010024361.1, on the reverse strand, counting down.
CTAGCCTTTTCTGTATATTTGAAAAATCTAAAAAAAAAAATGTTTACTCGTGAGATGATGGCATTCAACCTAATTTATATGCATGTAAGAAATAAAAGGAAAAAACTGAATTTAGAAGTACCGATTATTCGATTTTCTTAATATAAAGAGATTACATTTAATATAATAAGAATTTCAATATAGATGGAACACTCGGGGAATAGCAGTCATTTCAAATTATTCACTCTTTTCCTGGAAATGCATTTGGGTGGCCCAGCTTGATTTCACTGTATTTTTAGAAAGCTTATTCAGGAGCAAGAATGAAACAATACTAATGTCATGTTTTGTAGAGCACAATGCAAAGCCTCGCTCTGTACTTCTTCCTCAACCCTTTAAAAGAATATCTAAGGAACATTTTAATTGTACTTGAAGCAAAATGATGAGAAGAGCCTTCTTGTTTAACGCTGCAAAATGTCTGGATAATTCTGCCAGGGCGAGAAGACTTAGAAAGTCATTTGGTGACAGTCTGACAGGGAAGTTGCCCTTCATTCCTCTGTATGGAGCAAGAAATCACTCGAACCAGTGAAGGGAGGGCGAACGGTGCCCACACGCATCACTTGGGAAATATAAATTAGCACCTATTGATGGAGGAGTTAAAACTGGCCAAACTGGACTATCTGGAGAAAAAATTAGTCTTTCTCTTTTGTAGAAAACCTCATACGCTTCTTATGGTTTGACTATTTTTTTCAGCAGACATCATATTTAGAAAACAAAAATTACCCTAAACAATAGAATTAGAAAATACAGGGATTTCTGCCATAATGAGGTATTTACTTTCCCAAAAAGCCTCCTAGTCACAGCATTGTGGGGAAAGTGAGCTCCAGGGAAGACCACTGCGACATAGGCCTGTTTACCACCAGGGGCGCCCGCGCTTTGGGCGATAACTTGTACGGCCAAGGGAGGCTGCAGATGCGGGAGGCCTTACACAGACTACAGAACAGTGTTGGGTTGGAAATGCTGCGCCATGGCCTAGGTCTAAAATGTCCCCCCAAAGCCTCATGTGTGTGGAAGCTGACTGGATCGTGGGGATACTGCACACAGTGCTGGCACAGCCACCGACGAAGCCCGCAGCTGGACGCGGGGTTAGGACGTGGGGACTCTGGGAGCCCATTCAGGGATCCCCTCCCTGTGTGTCCTCCTTATGTCTTTCCTCCCCTAACAGGGTCAGGTGCTCCTATCAGGTACGTCACAGCTCCGTGCTTACTCTGATCATCATTTTTGCAATACCCGCTAAACTCACCTGCTTCCTGCTGCAGACCTAGATCTACCTCCAGCAAAGAAGGAATTATGGCTTTCATTTCTGGGTCTCCAGCACCCCAACCTGGGTCTCCAAAGACTAAATAAATGTGTGAGAGTAAATGGATGAATCCAGCCTTTGTCCAACTAAATGGCAAGAAGCAATTTTCAAAAATAAGTTCTTATGAATCCAGCAAATGTGAAGCACTGTTCACTCACCACAGAATTCATGCTGGAACTTCAGGTCCAGGCCAAGTAAATGCTGGAGCTGCTTTGGGGGGACACGGTAATAAGACTACTCGGCCATTCAAGTGGCGAGCGGAAGCACTGGGAGAAAGAGCTGCGTACGTGCATATGGACAGTCATTCAGGACAATACAGTAGTGGGGCACTTCAGCGCTGCACTTTTCATTCTGTCAGCCGCGTTAGCGCAAGATCCCGCCAGGGAGGGAAGATAAGGCTTCCTGAAAGTCAGATAAGTGCTTTCTTGTTCTTCAGCACTTACACCTTCCCCTGTGCAGTCAGGATGCATGTACATCTCTTCCTGACCGAGCCTGAGAGATTCCTGGTGCTGCCAATCGTCCCACGTAATCAATCGCAGGAGACAAAAAAGCATCATGTAGCTGGGGGAGAGAAGTTGACCATGGACGAGGAGGCTCGGGTTACAGTTTAAGTTATGCTCTATATGAGCTCCTTGGGGTGGAAAGTCTGTTTCCTCTGTCTAAGAGGCAGACAGTGAAACTGTAAACAAATAAAAAAATCAGATTCTCATTTTAAAAAGGAATGGCAGTCTGATACATGCTCTAACATGTATGAACCTAAAATAACTGCACTGGGGGAAGGAAGCCAATCACAAAAGACTTCAGGTTGCATCCTTCCATTAGAGGAAAGGCCTGGAAGAGGCAAATCCCCAGGGAGAGAAAGCAGATTAGTGGTTGCCACGGCCTGGAGGGCGGGTAGCTAAAGAAGACTGGGTTTCTTCCGGGGATGATAAAAACGTCAATTGCAATCGATCGTGCTGATGGTATCACAGCTCTGAATATATTACGACAATTCCATTTACAGGTTAAAAGGGTGTATGTGTACGGCAAGGTATGTGTGGTATGTTTACATGTTTACATCTCAGCGAAGCTGTCACCGAAAATATAAAACCAGATAGTGGTATATGCAACGCAGATGATTAAAAAAGCATGATGTGGTGAGTCAAGTGGCCTCAGAAGAAGTAACATTTAAACGGAGATCAAGTGACAACGGGCTGAAGCGTATTATCGTTGTCCTCGTCAACAACACAGTCAGGGCCGTTTAAAAACCCGCGGACACCGACAGGGAAGGAAGCGCTGGCCACCAAGATGCCTCCCTCACAATGATGAGAACATCAAACTAACGACCCTCCCAGGAAAGGGAAAATCTAATGAGCAACAAGTAATAAATAGCTTGTCGGTGGGGACGCCACCCGCCTCTCTGGGTTCTGGGTTCCTCACTCAATTGGGTGGACACGCACTTGTTGCTCCTGGACTGTTTCTGTGGGCAGAAGACCAAGAACAGGAGCTGGAGCAGCAGCCAGTAGTGGCTGCCACACTGCACCATATTGTCCTCCTCTGGGCGCCAAATGTTTTTATGGCGGAGCATCGCGCTTGGAGAAATCGAGCAGCACAACGAGATGTAATCGTTTGCAGCTGCAGGCAGCCACGGGCACCATACGTTGTGTTTGTGACACTGCTCTGGACTCGTTCAGAGACAAGCCCAGATCATCACGGTGGGAAACAGATCGGGATTTTGGAATCTAACTGCGTTCTCATCACACTGGTCAACTTCCTCTCATCATTCCTCAAGGTAACTCGAGGGAGGACTCTGACGAGGACAGTGTCGCATATGCAAACAGGAAACAGGAAACAGGTTGACCTCATGTGCTCAACCTGAAGGGACTACACGAGGACACGGTTTTGACAGAAAGATTCACCTGTGAGTCAGAGGCCACATCCGCCCCAGATAACGTCTCAGGCTGAGAAGCGTCCAGAGCTCATCTACTTCTGATAATACCCTCAAGTTCAGAATATGCATAAAACCGAACACTTCTATGGATATTTTTAAACACAATCTAGAGTCGAAGGGATAACTTAGCCCAGAAGAGAAAGAATTCCCAATGAGCAAGTGTGAGTGAGGCTCTGACTAGAGGCAAGAGACAATTGTAGAAAGAAAGAAAACCAAACAAGCTGTGGGGTCTACTCGCAAACCCCACCCCCACCCCTGCAGGGAGTTCTCATACGCACAAAGACACTTCAATATTTCCACTGGAGCATTTCGCCTGCCGCCAAAAACAAGGAGAGAGGTCTACATTTTTGTGCTATTTATCACTCATTTTTAAAATATATAATAAATTCTGTTCTTTCTTACTCTTGATACATTTTTATTATGCTGAGGAAATACAGAAAAGTATCTAAGGTAAATTTTAAACCAGCTCTGTACCCAACTCTACCCAAAAAAAAAACCCCAAATCAAAAAAGCACATTTAGTATGTTACAGTACCACATTTTCTTTCAGTCTTTTAAAGATGTGCATACAAAATATATACCTCACGTAGACTAGATGATAATGCTGAGACACTTTTGCCATCCTCATTTTCATTTAATATATTATGAACATATCCTCACATTCCTAAATACTGCATCTTCCACAGCTTCATTTTGAGGATCTTCTTCTGTTTTCCGAGGGGTGTAGAGTGGGGCTGTGGAGCCCAGGGCCTGGGCATGCTGGGCAAGCACCCCACCACCTCTGCCCTCCACAGTGTCATTTTAACATCTGTATGTAACTGTCCATCTTTGGTCACACTGTACTTTCTTTGCTCATTTTCTTAACCATTTTTAAAAATTTTCCAGACAAGGCAGTGGCTTTAAATTTTAACTCAATCTCCTGTACACCATTTTTTTCCCTGCCAACCACAATTTTCATTCTGGGACCTGCTGTATCAACTACTGCTCCAATGCCCAGTTTTTAAATGAATTTTAAATTTTAATTTTAATTTGCATAGCGAAATGGATTTTTGACTGGCTCAAAAATTACTATTCAATGTTGCTACATCGGAAAAATAGATGAGTTGCTAACTTCCTTTTTATTCTTAAACAAAGAAGTCTCACCTTCACATTATTGTACAGCAGTCTAATCTGTAGCCCTTACAAAGAGCAAAGCAAGTCTTGGTGAAGTGATGTAAAATGATTTTAAAAGAAAGGAGCAGCAATTACTTACCAAGCCACCTGGGGAGAGCTTGTCAATGGGATGGGTTTAAAGCCATCTAGGCACAATCTGATGATTCCCAAATGTGTATTTCTAACCGCAGTCTGTCCTCTAAACTTCGGATGTGTGCATTTGACAGCCCACTTCTCCCCCCACCTGGCTACCTGGTGCGCACCTCCGGTGGAACAGGACTGATCCGCACCGTGGTTGCTCACATTCCGCTCACCCCAGTCTGCTCCCCTTATGGCAAGTGCTTCTTCCATTCTACCTGTTGCTTTGTGAAAAAATAATAATAATAATAACAGCAAAAGAAAACAGACCAGTACCAAACACCTGGAGACTCCTTCGTCTCCTCTCTTTTTACTCTCCAAGACCTCTCATCATCGATCAACAAATCCCATCGGTTTGATCTTTCTAACAGATATGGAATCCATGACTTCACCTCCCCTCCAACACTGCCGTCCTGGTCCACATCACAGCTCTACTCCCCTGGGTGCCTAGGTCACGGAATAGCCCATTACCTTACCTCCTTGCTGGTGTCCTCACCCTGTGTGCCTCTAGTCTTCTCCAAACAGCTTTAAAAGTGATCGTTTCAAAAGCAGAGTCATCATTATCTCACCTTTTCTCTTTCTCAAAACCCTCCAGCGACTTCCCAGATCACCCCAAGAAAAATCCAAGGCCCACACCACAATTTCAAAGTGAGATGGGATCTGGATCCTAGTTACCTCCTGTACTGTTCTCATTTTATCTTCTCCAAAATCAGCCTCTTTACACAGGGGCGTGCAAAGCACAGAGCTGCCTCTAGATCTCTGCACTCAGCTAACCTTCCGCTTAGTACAATTGGCCCTTAGATATTTTTTCTCTTTCTTTCTTTTTTCTTGGTGGCACTAGGGATTAAATCCAGGACTCTCAAACTGAGCTATATCCTCAGCTTTTTTATTTCTTTTTAAAGGAGGAATCTCATTAAGTCGCCCAGGCTGGGCTTGAACTTGAGATCCTCTTGCCTCAGCCTCTTAGAGTGCTAGAATTACAAGCAAAAATTTTAAAGCCCCCTCCTCAGTTTTTTCAACTCTCTACCTGAGTATTACTTTACGAGAGTGACAAGTTCCGGTATTTTTCTCATGCTTCATGCTGCCCTCTCCTTGATAGCATTCATCAACTCTTGGGACATATTTGTATGTTGATAACTGATTGTTGATGGCCTGTCTTTCCCCAGAACAATGTAGTAAACTCCTTGGGAACAACGACTGTTTCCTGTTCTTGCCTCCTGGGCAGGGCCTGACTCAAAGCTGCTACAGTCTTCCGCACTTATCTACAATTTTACTTTCTGTGATTTCAGTTTTTCACTGTCAACTCTGGTCCCAAAATAGTACATGGAAAATTCCAGAAATAAACAATCCATATGTTTTAAATACCTTTTATAACAGTATATTGTTATAATTGTTCTATTTTATTATTACTTGTTAATCTCTTGCTGTGCCTAATTTATGAATTAAATTTTATGATAGATAGACATGTATAAGAAAAAGCACAGTATATAAGGGGTTAGGTAACCATGGTTTCAAGCATCCCCACAGGGATCTTGAAAAATATCCCCATAAATAAGAAAAAACTTTTTGTTGTTGTTGTTGTTGTTGTTCCTGGTGCTGAGGATTGAACTCAGGGCCTTGTGCTTGTTAGGCAAGTGCTCTACTACTTGAGCTAAATCTATCCCCATAAATAAGGAGGGGCTACTATACTCATATTTCTCAAATGAATTAATTTATTAATAACAGTATGTTTTATACTTATCCTGTTATCTATATTCTGCAAGGATACAAAAAGAACCCAGTAAAATATTTGCTCTGAGAACATAAAATTGGGTGTCTGGGATGAGTACCTATAGGAGAGTTGTTTCGTAGTGTGCAATATTTAGTGTTATTTGCATTATACTCCACATGCAAACTAAAATTAATGCATTTCAAAATAAGTCCCAACCTCCTTGCTCACTTGCACACCATTCCTCTCCCTAATTTGAGGAACTATGTAACTATGAATAAGGCAAGGAGAAAGAAGTGTGCTCACCACCTCCAAGAAGAGGCTTGGAAAGAGGAACTCTCTTCCACCCCATATACTGTGTTTCAGGGCCATCTCTACCTCTAGTCCTAACCCTTTGGCCTCTTCCAAATGACCCTGAGGAACAAAAGGCCAGTCAGGCGTGGTGCTGCACACCTGTAATCCCAGCACTCTAGGAGGCTGAGGCAGGAGGATGACAAGTGGGAACTTAGCAAGACACTGTCTCTAAATTAAAAACAAAACAAAACAAAACAGAAAAGTGCTGAGAATGTAGATCAACGCAAAGGTGCAAAGGCCTTGTGTTCAGTCCTCAGTACAAGAAAGAAAGAACAAATGAACGGAAGTGAACCAAAAGATAAAAAGAAGACTAGAGAAGAGTATTAAAGAAACCGAACATGATTTCAAGTTGCTAACTTGAAATATTCCAGTTATTTCATGAATACTAGATCTGTTCTGAAATGAATCTTAAAATGTGATTTATTTCGACAAAATCCAAAGTTTGCCCTTTAAAAGAGAACACTAATCTTACACGCAACCTTTTACTGAACAGACTACAAATCAACCATGAGTTTGTATAGTGTGAACTCTGCCTGCCCTGCCGGACAGGTCTGCGTTTCCGAGCTCCTGGGACCTTCTCAGCGGTCTCGCTAATGCATCCGGTTCGGTTCGGTGCTAGGCATCGTTTATCGAGATAAACACATTTGCTATATTCTTTGGGACTCTTCCCGCTTGATGAAGCAAGTTCACTCCATCAATATCAACTGTTTAAAATGCTAATCGCTCCGCTAAGTGGCAGTAAGCAATTCCTCCGGAACAAGAGATGCAAGCGGCGGCGGAGGAGTTTTGGAATCACCGCGGGGCAGGGCCGGAGAGACCCGCCAGCTCCCCCACACGGTCCCTCCTTTGTGCGCTCGCTCAGCTGCAGTCCTGTCCTGAAGAAGATACTGTTGCTTGAAAGGATCTAGGCAGAGACCGTAACTATTTACACCTTGTTCTTGCGTCCCTAAACACGCAGAACACCTGAACACGCGCTGCTGTCGCACCTGCAAGGACTGGCTGACGTCCACTGTGACTGCCCAAGCAGGTGACTGCGCCGCGCTGCGCGGGTGAGCCGCAGGTCCCAGCGTGAAGCGCTGTCCCTCTAAAGGGCATCGACGCACGAAGTGCAGGCCGCGATCTCTCTAGCTCTCGTTTTGTCCCTCTCCTGCGAGGGTGCATCACCCGCACCGCCGCCGCCAGCACCAAGAAGCCAGCTCTTCAGACTCACTGCAGAGTACACGTCTCAAAGTGTGTTCTTTGGACGAAGAGAGCGGCGGCACCTGTCCATTTACTAGAAATGCAAATTCCAGGGCCCGCCCCAAGCCTGGTCAACCGCTGCCGGCGGAGTCCAGTGATCCGTGTGACTGTCCCACAGCGAGGCTGGAGATCCACCGCCCCCGGCCCCTTTCCCAGCCCACAGCCGCACTGACCCCGGGCTCCCTGAAAAGTCTCCCACACCTGTTCCTTCCTTCCTTTTGGGTCCCCCGACTGCAGTCCAGGGCCCTGTATTTCCATCCTGCCTCTACTTACCAACCGTGAGCCACTGAACCTCGGGCGCCTCCTCCAAGCAACGGACCAACTGCCATGACTAATGAAGTGCAGAGTACTCCAGAATTTTTGAAAGCAATATAGTAACATCTGCTTCAACGTTAAAAAATATATTTCTACCCTTTCATAAGCAATCCTACCCCTGTGCTTAGAAAATTCAGTTAACTAAAGTCCAGGTTAGAAACTAAATTAAATATAGCACTAACGCTGAAGTAGCCATGCAAGGATATTTATTGTAGAATTGTTTACTAATGGCTCAGTAAACGTGATATTCCCAGAGATAGGCTTGAGTCTGTTACATCAAGACCTGAAATATCATATTGTTAAAAAGAATGAATATATAAAGGTTGGCAAACTTTCCTGTTGCGGGACAGATAGCGTATGGCTTTGCAGGCCACGTGGTCAAAACATCAACCACTCAGCTTCATTATTTTGAAGCGAAAACAGCCACAACACTTCATTAATGAGTGAAAAGCTTAACTTTATTTACAGAAAATGGGCTCAGGCCAGATTTTGAGCATGGGC
>PVJO010024360.1:0-24488 GCA_004026905.1 Hystrix cristata | reverse complement strand
ACCTGGGCCTGGGGTGTCGCATAGTCTTGGCTGCTGAGGTCCTGAGACAAGTCTGAGGACTGGAGAGTCTGCAGCGCAGTTGGGCAGGAGACAGGAAGGAGAGGAGCCAGCCTCGAGGAGAGAGCCGGTGACGATGGAGTGGCCGCCGGCTTCTCTGTCCTGGCAGAGCCTGACAGCTCAGCCCTCCCCTCGGTGTAGCCATGTAGACCCAGTGTCCCATGGTGTTTAGTTTTTGAATAGAAGCTGGATATCTGAGTTTTATGAAAGAGTCCTTAATTTAAAAATAGTGGTATCAAATTCCTGGTTCATAAATATATCTTGTGGGCCAATCTTGTTCATGGGCCGAGTACAGGCTACAGGCTGCTATTTATGACCTTTGGACGCCGAGTGTTTCCTCTGATTAGGCTTTACCTCTCCCTCAGCTTCTGCTGCCTTCCTGCCCTTTCTGTTTCATCCTTATGCTCCCAGACTCAACTTGCTTTCATCTCGTGCAACCCAACTTCTCTAGGTCCTTATCCCAGGGTCCCCCTAGCTGCTTACACCGTGCCCTCTCGGTCTGCTGCTGAGGACCGCCGCCTCTGCTTGGGAGAACATATGGGCTGAGGGGCTTCCGGCCGAGGCTCCAGGTTCCAGCAGTGGAGTGACCAACCCCAAGCCCAGTGGCCGGGGTGCCTGTCAGAACTCGGGGTAACCTGTCTTACAAACTGCCTTTCTATTTCCTTCTTTCTTTTGAGCAGACATGGCTCAACTTTGTAGAATGTGTGCCTGTGCTGGTGATTGTGAGTCAACTCAGCTGCGTCACAGGGTGCCCAGAGATTTAGCTAAATGTTTCTGGGTACGTCTATGAGTATTTGGAGGGATAAGATTAGCATTCTTTTTTTTTTTTTTTCTTTTTTGAGATAGGGTCTCACTATGTAGTTCAAGTTGGCCTTGAACTCACTGGGTAGCCCAGGCTGGCTTCAAAGTTGAAGCAGAGATTAACATTTATATCAGTGGACTTGGTAAAGCAGATTTCTCTGCCTGTTGTGTGAGTGGTATCATCCAATCTGTTGGGCACCTGAAGAGAACAAAAGGCAGAGGAGGAGGAATCCCCCGCCCTAGTGTTTGAGCTGGGCCATCCTGTAACATTTTCTGTTCCTGGACTCTTATGAGCATCAGTGGGTCACCTGGTCACTCAGAGTTTTGGCCTCAGACTGAATGATACCACCAGCTTTCCTGGATCTCCAGCCTGCGCTTGGCGGATGGGGAGACTTGGTAGCCTCCATCACTGTGTAAGCTAATCCGTCCCAGTGTCTGTATATATGTATGCTATTACCTCTGTTTCTCTGCAGAACCCTGACTAGTGCAGTAGCCCTATATGTAAGAAAATTTTGAGCATGTACAAAATTTTACTTTTGTATTTCTACTTATTTATAAATTATATTTATGTGATTTATTGTATTTTAAAATTATGTATAAGATATGCATATTTTCAAAGTGGAAATTTAGAAAGGATAACATTAATAATAAACAGAGTTTCTACTGTTTCCATCCCACACCTTGGTGAGTGGTCTAGCACACCACCTGGCCTGCTCCATTCCTCCTCTATAGCTTGGGGAGCGAGAACGTGTTTCTGTAACGTTGGAGCTGTTGCCAGGAGACTTCCTAGCTGGTCCCAACTCTTGCTAGCTTGTGAGTTGAGGCGTGTCCCCACAACCCTGGATCTCTGGACAGTGACACTGTGCTCCTGCTCAGATGCCTCCCCAGGCTGCAGGCTCTTGGTGGTTTCTGATCCCTTCATCGGAGCTGGGAAGGGGGTTGCGCTGAGTGACCACTGCAGGCCCAGAGCACCGGCCTTCTAGGAGTCAGATATAGGCTATGTGCCCGGGAAACTTGAGTGAAGCTGACCAGCATGGGGAGAATTATAGCCCTTGCAGGTTCTTCTGTCCCTGGATCCGACCTTAAAGGCTTCTTTCATGGTCCCCACTGTTCTGCCTCAAACCTTCTCAGTTCCTGTTGGGGCATCTTGGTGCTCTCTGGACTCATCTCCCTCCCACCTTTCTTAGCTCCTTCTGTCCACCCTCCACATGTCTGCCTTAAAATGCTTTTTAAAATTATGGATCCAGTCATGCCACCATCCTAGTATGTCCCTTCAGTGGTTCCCCATTATCTTTAGGGTAATATCTAAATTCAGAAAGGCCCACCATGCCCCATCTCTCCAGCCCCATCTCTCTCTGCCCAAATGAAATGCGTGCTCTTGTTACAGCCAATATCTTATTCTTTTTTTTTGATCAGTGTGCCAAGTTCAATGCCTCATCTGTGTCTCCGCTCAAGTTATTACTTCAGTCTGAAATGTCCTCCCTCTAGCTTGCTTCTTTTCTAAGTATGTGACAAATCTTTAGTTTTCCTACCTTTGTCTTTTAGGACTTTGAGATTTTTGAGGAGAACTTACCAGTTACTCTGTAGCATGCTGCCCAATTTGGTTTTCTCTGATGTCTTCTCACAATGAGGTGGACTGAGCTTCCGCCCGTCGGGAGGAGTTCCGCAGAGGAGGCTCAGTCTATCTAATCATGAGAAGAATCAGGGCATTCTCCGTGCGCTCATAACGCAGGGCCACACGACGCTCTAGTGTCTCGCTGCTGGTAACCTCGATTGTTTGCTTAAGGTGGTGTCTACTTGGTTCCTCCACCATAAAGTTACTACCTTGTTCTTTGTAAATAATATTTATTTGGGGGAAATACTTTCTCCTTACACTTTTGTCCACTAATTTCAACATCCGTCAGCAGTTATTACTGTGGTGTTTGATGGTAATTTTCCATTTCTCTCAGTCCTTACATTTTAAAATTGGAATTCTTTTGTAAGGTAAAGTGGTCCCCTTTCCCCCCCAATTTATTTATTTCTTCACTATGGACTCGAGGATGTTTATTTTAATCATTGGGCTTTAACCCAGTATTATTTTAATATAGTACTGTGGTGAATCCAATGCAGTTCTTACTCCCTTAATTGCTAAAATTGTTCCAACCTTGGCCATTAGGAACTCTTTCATGTTGGGCCTTGTGTCCTTTCAACAAGTCCTCCATCGTTTTTCAGGGGGAGAGGGCTCCTTTACTTTATGGCATAACTTTTACTTACCTGTTTCAGCCCTGGAATCCACTGTTAGTTCAAGGAGCCATCATTCCTTTAGCTGGAAAATGGTCTTTGGAAATCAAGGTCTGGGGCTAGATTGTGTTTTGCAGTCGAAAGATGTGGGTGTTATTAATGTCTCAGTGTTCATATTGCCTGATTCTTTCTAAGTAAGATCGAACCAAATACACTGCCATGAACAGTTTTCCAATTTTACTAAATCTCATGGTCAATTCACCTAAGTTAGCATTCACTTATATCTCTTCCTTACTTTCTCTACTCCTTTCTTTTTCTCATTTTTTCCTTTTTTTCTTAACTTTCTTTTGTAATACACTGAGAAAAAAATACTTCATTTATTCTCCAACTGAATAAATGAAAACTTTTCATTCATTAAAAGTTCAGTGAGGCCAAGTATGAGCCAGGTAGTAGAGTGGTCCTCTTTTAGTTATTATTTGCAAGGAATTTCTTTTTCATTTTCTCACTTTCAATCTACTGGTATCTTTGGACCAAAAGTGAGTCTTTTGTGCATAGCATATAGATCGACATGTGTTTTTATGCATTCTGCTAATCTCTGTCTTTTGTTTGGGAAATTTTATCCATTTACATATAAAGTCATTGCTGGTCTGAAGAGATTTAGTTGTCATTTTGCTTTTTAAAATGGCTTGTGCTTTTTTATCCCCCATTCTCTATATTACAGCCTTGTGGTTAGTTGATTTTTTTGTGGTGAACTCTCTCATTTTTTTGGTAGGCGTATGTTCCATAGCTATTTTCTTTGTACTTACCATGGTGATTACATTTAACAGTCTAAAGTTCTAACACCTTAATTTGAATTTATATCAGCTTAATTTTAATAACATAAAACCTGCTTCTTTCTATCTCTGTCTCCACTCCTTTTAGTTATTGATATTACAGAATTATATTTTATACATTGTGTGCTCCTCTAGCCATGAACTAATAATGTTTTTAAATGCCTTACTTTCTTAAATTATGTAGAAACAAAATGTGGAGTTTCAAACCAAAATCACATCAATACTAGCTTTCAGCTAGTATAGATGGGATGGCCTGCGTGACACTGCAAAACATGAACACAGAAGGTTGCCAAACCACTCAGTGCTGAGGAATATCTGATTAATCACAGGGCCACCTCTGTTTCTGCAGCCTACCTCCTGCAATAAGGGCCATTTTCACCAAATAGCATGGAACACATAGGGCACCATGAATGGAGGGCTTGTGCCAGTTTGTTAGAACAATGAGCATTCATAATTGTTTTACCAGGATTTTCACAGCCTGCAATCTTGAGCAGTTTGCTAGAACCATTTAAATTGACCTCCTCAGTTAACACAGCTGAACTTGGCATGTCAGGATGGACTGGTTAATATGAGTGCCTGGCTTGGTTCCAATTGTTTTACAAATAAATTCAAAGTCTTGTCTTACAATATCCTTAACCATCATAAGGTTCAGGAAATGTAACGCAGGATCACTAGGAGGATCCCTTATAGTCCTTTTATATGAGGGGATATAGTATCACATTTTAAAAATTTGCTATGGGGCTGGGGATTTAGCTCAGTGGTAGAGTACTTGCCTAGCAAGTGCAAGGCCCTGAGTTCAATCCCCAGCACTAAAAAGACAAAACCAAAAACACTAAAGATGCTTGCTATGAATCCTAAAAAATTTGCAGCAGTAACTTTAGAATAAAGGGTGTCTCACAGCGCTTGGGCCATCTGGACAGTCAGGAACTACTATTTGATTATCCACATCTCTTTTGGGAGCAGATAAACAAAATGAAATATGCCTTGTCTTAGTCAGAGGAGACTCAGTCTATGACAGAGGAGAATCAGTCCATGGCATGGCAGGCAGGAGGCAGCAAGCAGCAGCCTCCCTTTCCCTTTTATGCTATTCAGGCTACAAGTCTATTGGTTGGTGCCACCCATACTTTGGGTGGGCCTTCCCATTTTAGCCACACTCAGAACTATACTGAACCAATCAGTGGATTAATTTAATTACTACACACCCTTAGTTTATATTAGCACATCCTAGACCCAGCCACCTCCAAAAGTCCCACCTATGAGTGCATCTAGATACAAGCCATAACATGCCTAATCTTAGCCTCTGGTTTTACCTGAATGTGCTACCTATTGGGTGAGCACCACACATTTCACCAACTCACAGTCATCAATTATCCCATCATCTTTCTTGACTACTTTAGTACCTCTAAAGTTGACCTAGTAGCTGTGGCTGGTTGAGCTGCTTCCATCACTGAGTTTGCATTTGTGGGAGAAAGCAGATCTAAGTACTGAGAGACAACCTTTGAGTTCAATAAAGTTCCCCTGTAACAAAGTTTCACTGTCACTAAGTTCCATGGTCAAGACATAATAGTCAAGATTTCAGTACCTATTTCCAAAGCCTCCTGGGATGACTTGGGAGTAAGGCTTTGGTGAATCTTTTTTTCTTTTTTAGATACTGGGGATTGAAACCAGGGTCTCATGCATACTAAGCACATACTCTGCCCTGAGCTGCACCCCCAGCCCCAGATGAATCCCTTTCTGAAGACGCTTGGTACAGAAATCTAAAAGAGCCAGCATTAATGACCACTAATATTCTGCCATCTCCTGCTCCCTACCCCAGAATCACACCCAGCACCTTGTGCATACTAGGCAAGGACTCTACCGCTGAGCTCTGTCCCCATCTCCTCCTTCTGTATCTTGATCCTTCGATAACTCCATCAGCACTTTGGCGGCTAGATGTGATGCTTCCGTTTGTTTCAGAATTTTGGCACCATCATTCTAATGATCATATCACTCTTCGCATCTTGAATCATTTTATCCATTTTTTCTTAACAAGGCTTTTTCTAATAGCATCAGCAACAACTGTGGCCATGACGTTGCTGGAGCAGATGTGGGTTGGCCTGTCACAGTTCCAGTGGGCACTTTCCTTACAGCAGCAAGTGGCCTGTGTTGGCTCCCTGCTCCAGGGTCTGATGAGCATCTTCAGAATGTTTAATCTTCTCCTTCACATATATAGGGGTCTATTTATTCAAATCTTCTTGTATAACATTCAGTGATTTCATGGATTTCCTCATGTGCTTAGCATGCACAAGGCTTTCATGATTTCATATTAAATATCAGTAGAGTTAGGAGCATAATAATTTGCCAACCGGGGGACTTCGGCCAAGTTACTTTAAACCACAGTTCTCAAAAGTACAGTCTGTAGACCAGGAGCAGGAGCAAGCCTTGGGAACCTATTATATATGCAAATTCTTGGGCCCCATTAGCACCCTTCTGGATGAAAAACCCAGGAGGTGTGGCCTAGCCATCTGTGTTCAACAAGGCTTCAAAATGATTCTGAGAAATACTAAAGTTTGTGAAATGTTGGGTTACAGCAGTGTTTCTTAATCTTGGCTGCATAGTAGAGCCACCTAAGAAGCTTTTCAAAAATAGCAGAGCCTGTGCTATTTCTCCCAACCTGCACCAACTCCAGTTGTTCTGCAAAGGCGCCAGGAAGAGCAATCTTTTAGCCTCCCCTATGTATTTCTAATGCATAGTCAGAGTTGATACCCACAGCTGCAAACTTAAATTCATGTACACGAGGGAGGAAAATAATACTTAACCTCACAGGGCTGTTGAAGGGATTAAGAGTTAAGTACAGTGCCTAACAAATGGTAAAGCACTTGACAAATGATAGTTATTGTTACAGTAATCCTCAGACTTAAAAGAGATCAGAGCTCTGTCATCAGGCCATGAAAGGACACCGGAGACTTGAGGGCCCAGTATTGATTGGTTCATTCAGGGTGTGATTCTAATCTTGCCAGGACATTACGGTTCCCACCAACCTGAGGCATTATGGGTGATGGTGCGTCTTTGCAATGGTATTTGCTTTAAACTTTTCTTTGTGCTCATGAAAAATCCTACATGTAAGTGCAGTGATTAAAGGTACGGGCTTTAGAGTCAGCTGCTTGAATGTAAAACCTCCGTCTAGACACTTATAGCTCAGTGCTTTTGGGCACAAGATCTAGCCTCAGACTCATCTGTAAAACAGGGACGTTGACCATGATAGGGGGTTGAATAAGATGTGGCCTACAGACCACAACAGCCCGCATGTGATGAGCACTCAAAAAATGTTGACATACTTGCATTCATTGCTTCTGAAGTCATTCGTGATGTTGCAAATCACATTTCTATCTCCAGCCCTCTTCTTAAATATTTATATTGTTACTAGTGTGGTGCTTAATGCACTGGTCAGTTCTCATGGATAGTCTCAAACTGGAGTTCTGTTTAGATTAACCTCCTTGCTAAGACTTTCAGTATCTGTTGAGAACACTATTTTTATTCTAAACTCAAAGGACCAATCAGCAGTTTTGTGGCTTTTTGGGAAGACGATTCTGCGCCAAGCACCAACTTAGACTGTCCTGTCAAGACAATCTTAGGAACAGCCCATGTATTCTGCATCTGGGACACAGAATACTCTCCTGTAGATAACTCTGTTCTGTTCTCTCCTAGAAAACATGTTCCTCAAGTAGAATCAAAAGCAGTCTTAGACTCTATGTTGGCTTAGTTTCCGCTTTAAAATGAACCTAAAATATTGCCAGATCTCCAAGAAAATTGCACTGGAGTGCTTTCTTTGGCCGATCCTCACACCAATGTAATGACCTCTCTCTCTCCATTTTGCTGCCTGTATGTCATTTGAAAAGCATTTCACTGTTTTAAGTTCTACATGTTTTTCTAGTTATCTCAGTATCTAGGCTTTGTTTCTGTTTTATCTAAGCCTTCTTGAATGTATCACTTTGTTTTGCTGAGTCTCTTTTAAAATTTTTTTCTTTTGAACTTTTCTTGACTTTTAAGACAGGGTTGGCAGGTTAAAAGATGTTTTATTCTGTGTACTGCTCTTCAAGTTTGTTCCCAGTTCTAACTCTCTAACATTAGGCATTTAGGAGCTTTGGGGGAAATGTGTGAGGAAAGATGAATGGGTTGAAGAAAGTGGAATTTTAAATTTTGCTTTATTTTTCCTTGGAAGATGCATTATAAATAAAAGCACCATGCTTACACATACATACATGTATATATGTTGAGCTTTTAAAAAACAAGTTTCTGTAGTCCATACTTACAATAAAGTATTTCTCACCTATGTTTTTATGCTGCATATTAATGTGAAGAAGTGTACTTTGGCAGGGGCAGTGTGCTGGGGATTGAACTCAGGGGCTTGCACTTGCTAGGCAAGTGCTCTACTACTGAGCTAAATCCCCAACTCCAGAAGTGTACTTTTTATTCATTTATTTGTTTGTAGTGCTGGGATTGAACCCGGACCTCGCACATGCTAGGCAAATGCTCCCCTGCTGAGCCATACCCCACCCCCCCAGGCCTCAGAACTATGGACTTCTGCATATACCTGTGGACACTGTATTGGAAAAATCTGCTGTAAGACAGCAATTCTTACTAATCATACAAAGCAGTCTGTAAAAATGTTGGAGTAACCTTGTACAGTTTATATAGTCCTTTTCACAAACACTCTGTATGTTGTTAGTCCATCGAAGCATTAGGATTTTACAGAGGAAGAAAAAGGTTTAGAGAAGGCATTATAGGATCACACAGGCAGCAATTTCTGTATCTGAAACTCAGCCTTTTATTTGTTTTTACCATGCCATACTGAAATCAAGGACAAAACCCCCCATGTACACCAACACCAAACATTACTGGGAAAGCATAAGTAGTTTAGACTTTGACCAGAAATACAGCCGAACAATCTGGCTAGCCTAAACATGGAGTTAGAGATTTTTTTCTAATTATGCATGTCGTTGTCTGAACCCTTGGTCACTGGTGTCCTGAAATGTGTTGCCTTCCACCCTCCATGGAGTCCACTCTTCCTTCCCTCCTATTTCCCAGCTGGTCCAGTACAGTTCAGCGTAGGGTTTTCAGTCACATGGCATTTGCTCTAACAGTTGATTTGAGGATATAGTTTCTGTGCAGATACATTTCAGCTTTAGTCTGACTTTCAGCATGGAGCAGTGGCACACCAAACTACTGCCGGGTTATCTACAAACTTGCCCCTCAACCATTGCTAAGGCGCCTTGCAGCCTCAGGGTCTGAGAATTTTGTGAAGTTCCTCCACCAGCTAATCAATGACTCAGGCTTACTGTTAGCATCTAATGCAGCTTCTCTCCAAAACACTGCTGATTCTAACCTTCTTCTGCACCTAACCCTTCTTAAAAAGTTGGAAATCACATAATTCAGAACAATCACTTAGACTTTAGGCTGAGATCTTGTTTCCTTAGCCCAACATCCACCCATACCTGGCTCAACTGCATTGGCCAATGACCATTCAGCTGCACTTTCTTAAGCAAATTTCTGAGATCATGCCAATATTTTACTACACACACACACTTACTCAATCTTAAGAACCACTTCTGCGTCCTCTACTATATATCAGGCATATGGCAGGTACTCAGTAAAAGGCTTTAAATGAATGGATTCTCAGCTTTCATTTTTATCAGACACAAATCACCCAATTTTAGAGAGAGAGAGATATATATATTTAAACAGGCTATAAGTCCTAGCCATGCCATCTGGATTTTGCATCTTTAAAAATAACATAACATTTGTCTAAACATATGTACTGGGATTCTTACTCAACCAGGAGTCATTCAGAATTTCAGGGAAAGACTACTGTAGTTGGCATAGCTGTGCTAATGTACTCTTGCCCATGCACTGTTGTGTCTGAGAAAGGAAAGAGTTAAAAAGTACTTTAGCACAGGGGCTGGCGATTTAGCTCAAATGGTGGAGTGCTTGCCTAGCATGTGCCAAGGCCCTGAGTTTGAGCCCCAGCACCAAAAAGGAAAAAAAAATAATCAGAGGCCCTTACAATCTCTTTGGAAACTCAGCACTCAAACACGATGAAATTAGCAGCAAACATATGCAAGTCACCATCAACAGAAATGTCTTACACACTCTGACTTCCAGTTAAGTTGGCTACATCCAAGTTTTTTCATGGAACTTGCAAAACCGTTCATGGTTTAGACTATGTCTATTTCCTTATGACCAACCATGAACAAGTCAATGGTCTGTTTTGTTTTGAACAGGACAATTTCTTAGGGCTTTGGAAACTGTTGTCTCTGCCTCAAACACTTTTTTCATATTTTTCTGAATCTTATTTATCCTTGGCTTAGCCTAAATATAGTTTCTTTAAGGAATGGCTCCCAAATGAGGTTTGGGCCTGTGGTGATGTATCTGATCCGTCCATCCATCCACGCATACTCTCACGAAACCCTGGCTGCTTCCTTTGCAGCACTTAATGCAATTGTATGTAATCATACTAGTGTCTCCCGCAAGATGGAAAGGCACTATTTCTCTTGCTAACTCTGTATTACTAGCGTTCCAGCATCTTGTATTCAAGTGTTCAAAAGTCCCTTTCCCAGAATAGCCTTTTATTCCACTTAGATATGCTCAAAGGAGTAGGCGGAGGTATATATGAAGTTTGCGAGCTTGGTGGTGGAGACAGTGGCTGAATGGCCAAAGAGATGAAAGAAGTCTAGGGCTGGGTAATAAGTGAGGAATGAGGAAACTGCAGGGCATTCATTTAATGAGGTTGCTTCTCCACTCCCCCGACATCCCATACCCACCCCCAACAAGTCATTATGCAATAAATTATATATTCCTCCCATTAGAGAATTAGGTAAACCTCAGATTACAAAACCAAGGCTGAAATAATTTTTCAGAATTAGAATGTGTTCAAGAAACCAGGCACAATTTAACTGGCTTAGATTTCAACATGGGATGATTGTGTTCTTCCACATAACCTTCAACGAAGAAGATTAAATTCCTCTAATATGTGGAAAGACAATAAATGCACTTTCTTCTCTTAGTCACTGAGGAAGAAGTTTTCTGTCTTGAACGCTAACACTATTTCTTTTTTCCCGCTCTTTTTCCTTCTCCTTTCCTTGGTTTCCCCTTTCCACGAAGTTTCTTTAGTCGTCTTTGTTCATCCTTAAAATCCTGATGCTCATCTCTGAATGAAGAAAGGAAAAATGATCAACCAGTTATTTTTATCAGACTGGAAAAGTACACCAGCACGTTCTCTTAGGTTGTTCTGGTTTTCGATCCTTGACTTTTCCCGGCACATGCTCAATTTTGGTGAACAGAAAATATGGGGCACTGGGTTGGATTCCAAAAGTTCATTTGTCAATCAGTTTTCCCTTACAGAAACAATGCCACAAACTGCAGCTAACCTCTCAGACCCACCCAGGTAAATTATGTGGCTGTGACACACAGCAGCAACTACTCACATTCCCTGTGTTAAGAATGAACACTTAGGAACAAGTATCTACTAACACTGGGCAGAAGTCTGAAGGAAGCTGCCTTTATATCAGTAGATACCTCACACAGGAAGGCTGTTGGGAAAGGTTCAGGCAAAAAGCAGCCAGATCAAAAGATAGACATGATAGCAACCAAGGCAGCCAGGAGTATCTATGATGATGTAGAGGTTGCAGACTGCCTCCTATATTGTGTTAAAATATCTGCATCTGAAGACCAAATAACCAAAGAATAGCACAGTGCTTAAACATGTAAGCTATAGGAGCCATGTGAACCTGGGTTCAAATCGCAGCTTTCCTATTTATTAGCTCTGTGATTTTGGGTAAGTGACCTTACCTCTCTGCATCTTAGTTTCCTCATTGATAAAGTGTGGATAAATAATGTGTTTCAATTAAAGGTAAAAGAAAGGCTTACTGGGCTCCATTTTTTAACTTTCTAGGTTGTTTAAAACAGATCTGCTTTGTAGAATTTCATGTTTCATTCCATCAGGATGGTGGCTGGTATGTAACAGAACTCTGGGTTTGGCTACGGATGTCAAATACTCCTTAACAGAGCAGCCAGGGCAATTCTTCCAAAATGTAGGTCAGATGAGGTCACCCCTCTGCTCATAGCCAGGCACATGGCTCTCTGTTACCCAGACCAGAAGCCCCAGTTCTTCACCATGGTGCTCACCGACCCAGTGGCCCCTCTTATCTCCAATGTCCTTTGGCCTGCACAGCCCTGGTCCTTCCAGGCCCGCCCCTGCCCTGGGGCCTGTCTGTGCTCGCCCCACCCTGGTCTCAGGGGCCTCACTTGCCGCCTTCACCCCTTTGCCTGCGCTCTGGCTCCTTGGCAGGGCTGACCCTGGCTGTCCTCCCCCTGGCCCTGTCTGCAGCTCTGCTTTTGCTCCTGAGCGCGTTAAATTCGTGACCCATCACCTATTGTGTTTTTCTCCCTTCTTCCTTCCCTCCCGTATTCCTATTGCCTCCACAAGGCAGGGCTGTGTCCCTGTTGGCCCCAGATCCCAGGCCCTGCTGAACCGAGTGAATTGACTGCAGGCTTTGGAATCTGATTTTCTTTATTGAAGGTTGTCTAGTTTAATCCTGCCTGATGCCACAGGAGGCCTGGCATCAGACGAGCCATCTGCATAACTAGTGACTAAATATATGAAAAGAATTTTGCTTTTCCATAGATAATTAAGTGCTAAGTCTTCTTTCCCTATCTCCAAAGATAGCCAAATTTTTGTTCTTTAAACAACTGGAGCACAGCAGCCAACAGATATGTTAGAAATAGTTGAATGTGTTTTTGTTATGGGTTGTAGTCTACTCAGGGGATCTGGCTTCTAATATTTTATTTCTGGTCATAATAAAATTAGTTTGTATTTTCTGAGCCTAGACTGATGGCAGGGTGGACAATCCAAAGCAATTCCAGACATTCAAACTAGGTCACAGATTAAATCTCTAATAATGCACTTAACCAAGAAAATCTCTATTTTGTTCACTGCTGTTGCCCTATGCACCTGTACATCAAAGCTAATTAAGACACATCTGTTAGATAAATAAACGTACCAACCTTTAGTTCTCTGGAATGAATATCATGCTGCTCCATTAATTTTATAATGTAAGAACGAAGGATCCCAAATTAATTTTTGTCTTTTGGCCCAAAGACAAGTTCACTTTAAACATGTTAAATGTTTTAAAGGGTGATATATATTTTAATATTATATAATTACGTACTGTTTGAATTCTTTGTAATGAGCATGTATTAGTTTGGAAAGAAAAAAAATTTTTTAAAAGAAAATGCTCAACAGGTATTTGATCTATTTTCTTTCTAGAGAGGTATACAGTCCTAAGCACCCACTTCCTGGGTACACCCAAACATACCAGTGGGTGGTACTGACAGTGTGCAATTTACATGATACTCTTAATGGCCAATTATAGCTTATTTAGATCAAATTAATATATGAAAAAGGTACAAAATAAAAATGCCAGAAACGAGTGGGAGTTCTAAGAATGCCAACAAAACTGATGCCAGGAGAGAAAGGAGGCTGCCACATACCCACTGGGCAGCAGGTCAGGTACCGGGCAGGGACTCTGTTCATCTGATACCAAGAACCTGCTGCGCAGGCTGCCTTGGTGCTCCTGGGGTTTCCTCCCTTTGCCTCTAGACTGTTTAGTTTCTACATCATTTTTAGAGTGTCCATGGATGAACATCTCTTTAGAGCTCAGTCTCAATTCTAGACACAATTAAAACACATCTTCCAACAAGTATGTTTTCTTTTCTTTTTTTGGGGGGGGGAGGGGTGGGGGTCGAACTCAGAACCTTGCGCTTGTGAGGCAAGTACTCTACCACTGAGCTCAATCCTCAACCCCCATTCGGGGTATTTTGAAAGAAGCTACAGGCTGGATGTGGTGGTGCACGCCTGTAATCCCAGCACTTGGGAGGCTGAGGCAAGAGGACTGCCAAGAGTTCAAGGTTAGACTGGGCTACATGGTGAGACCCTGTCTCAAAAAACCAAAAAGAAAAAGAAAAAAAAAACAAATAAAGAAGCTACAAACTATACTTTTTGTACTACCTGGGCGCTCTCATAAGAATTATAAATCTATAAAGACAGAAAGGGTATGCTTTTTTCCTCTGCTGATTATGAAAAACATCTCTCATGGGTTCCTCTTTGTGTGTGTGGATTTTTTTTTTTTTTTTGGTTATTACCTGTAGAGGCCAAGGAAACGGAGTGTGCCCATGAGTGCGAAATACGTGTTGTGGTTTGGATACCAGTCGTAGGTCTCCTTCCTCTTAGCCAAGGGCTGCTCACTGAAAAGTTTCACCACTTTCATGGATTTGGAGTCAGTTTGCCTGGCAACCTCACCGAAGAGCCGGGCGCTCAAACGACTCATGCGCAAGGCATATTCTGAAAGTGAAGACATTTCCTGAGCAGAAAGTGAGAACAAAGAGAAGCAGGTTAGTGTGAGAAGTTCTCCAATTATCTAAAGACCACATAAGAAGATGGAAATACGGCAAGCCACACAGAAACACTATCAGCAGGATGTTCCTTGCAGCTGAGAAACAGCCACAGTGCAAACAGCTACATCCTTTGCATACATGACGTCTGCAATACCTACAGTTTGTGATCGCATCCTAGTGTCTCCTTGATGTATTCCTCCCTTTACAATGCACCGTTTCGTGATTCAGTAGATTATTTACTGGCAGTCCACTTACTTGTTTGCAGGCTGGATGGAGAGGCCAGGGAAACAAGTTATTCCACTATACCATTGTTATTATGCCTTTAGAAAACAACCACCTAAGCAATCTGCAAATAAATATGCTGACTGCTTGCCATCTAAAGGTGTAATCATGACAGAGAAATAATTATGCTGTTGTCTTTATCACCAGTCCTTTGAACACTGTTCTCCTCAAGGGCACCAGATGGCTCTGAGAACTGCTAATGAGTTATGAGGTCATTTGGCCTCTAGGTTACTGGATTGAGTTCTGCCTGGAAACTGAGAGCCACTTGGGAAAAACACATAGTAGCCTTATGGAAATAAAAACGCAACAGCTCGAAAGATTCATTTTATTCCTGAACAAAAGTCACCTAGGAATTGTGATGTTACTTGACTTAGCCTTAATGCAAACTAGCTAGGTTCTCTTATCAACAACAGTAACTGTTTCTTTAGTAGAGACATAAAATGTTGAAATAAGCATAAGAATGATAGCCATGATGTGCAAAAATTACAGCTAATAGACATCAAAAAGCATACAGGGAGGAGTGAAATCTAGACTGCTGCTGGTGGAGTAACTAGGCCATTTTTTCTGTTTTAGATCAGACGTATGGGTTACTGGAGGCTGAATGTCAATTTCTGTGAAATTTTAATAGTGTGACTAAAAGACCGTGTACCTCTACACAGTTCAGCTGGGATGGAAAGGAGCCGATTTCCAAACAGAAAAAAGGCATAAACCTAACTTGTAAAACCAATGGGAGAACTATAACAAAAAACCTAAACGGGAATGGTGCCAAATAGTTCCTCAAATTTTCACACATTACTTTTTTTTCTTTTTTGGGGGGGGGCATCCTGGAGATCAAACTCAGGGCCTTGTGCTTGCTAGGCAAGCGCTCTACCACTTGAGCTAAATCCCCAACCCACACATTACTTTTATAGGTGAAATACAGCTTATTTTAACCAAGCTAATACATAGCTAATACTTTTATATATATATACATATATATATATATAATGTACAAATTAGAAATGCCAGTAGCCAGACATGATGGCACATGCCTATAATCCCAGCACTTGTGAGGTTGAGGCAGGAGGATCACCTCAAATTCAAGTCCAGCCTCAGCTACACAGAGTTCAAAGCCAGCCTGAACTACATAGTGAAACCATGTCTTAAACAAAACCAAAACAAAAATATGCCAGGAGAGGGGAGGAAATAATGCCAATAAAACTGCCACCAGCAGTGGAAGCAGGCTCCCATGCACCTGCTAAGAGGCAGATCAGCTGTGGAGCAGGGATTCTGTTCACCTGGTAAAATTTCACCATAGTGTTTGTAAGAAAACAAATTTGGTGTCTAAACTAAGGAAGTTTTAATACCTATTTAAGATCCATTAAGAGAGCAGAAGCTGAATGTCAAGCTCAAACCATTTCCCAATCTGAACACCCACCAAGCAATCTTGGGCCAACAGTGCCACCTGAAGGCCGGCAAGGGGAGAACTATCAGCTCCAGGTCCCTGGAACCCAGTTAGGTCACCTACAAGCTTTGCTCCTCCTTGTCCCTTCTCCATCCACTTTTCTCCCAACTCTTGCTCCACTGCATGGATGCAGATGGGGCTGGGTTGGTGCTGTTAGAACTAAGGTCATATTTTATCAGTCAGGACAGGTTATTAACAGTTTAATGTCTAAATAGAAATTGCTAACAAATCCGTGCCGTACACCTCTAAAGAACTTGCAAATGTCCAGAAGTCCTTTGGGAGGCTGCATTTTCTTCACATGCTTTATCCTTTCTCTTCCTTCCACTGTTAAAATAATGCTTTTCCAAACACCATTTTAGTAAGTAACAAACCATTTCTTCATTGCCTTGTTTTACTTACATAGCATGATGGCATCAGAATAAATTTCTACTGTAATGGCGCAATCTTTCCACAGATATTGGTAAGCTAGTCTGGGAACTATCATGTACTGCACTATCTTTAGGAAAACATGTTCCCGGTTCCAAACCACTTTTCAAATAGAGGCAGCATGGAGCCCTGAGGATTGGCTCTGCCGTTTATTACCTGTGTTATGCTGAAGGGTTACTTTCATCTCTAAATCTGAGTTTCCTCTTTCTGACAACAGTGCTTGAAGATTGGGGGTTGGGGAGACCTTGGATTTGAGAGTTCTCCCCTTGCAGGATACTGTGAGAAATGATTACATGGCACTGAGAAAATAGTAACTTAGAAAAAACTCTAAACCTCTTTGCAAGTTTGATGTTCATATATTCTACACAGACATGTTGGTTTATTATTTGTTTTTGGTTAGTCATGGAAAAAGAAAAAAAGACACCATGTGCCACACCACTTAGACCTGCACAGCATCTCCCTGCGATGATATCCTCACATACAAAGTCTGACAGCCAGAGAAACATGGTAGGGAGGGGCCAGCACCTTGGTAACGTGACGGACAGCAAAGAGGACAGTGGGCACTGAGGCCATCACAGATCCTGTTACCACCATGCCCATTTTGCAATAAGGCAGATTACTGGGACATGTCACTCATAACTAAAGTCACAATAGAATTCACTGGAACATGCTTATACCACAAAACCCAAGTCCTAAACATTTTACTACAGAGAAAGGGAATAAGCCACTTCACACCTGAGTCCTTCCCCACAAGCAAAGGACCACTTGCTAAACAAGGGGAAACTTTAAATGCTTCCAGCAGTTACCCCGCCTCTCCTCTGTAGCTTCCTTCCACGTGCACACACTTCTGTCTCTGATGAAGAACCACGGAGGAGCTTGGTATACTACTTTTTTCTAAACATAGGCTAAAGGTTTTGTTGTCCATAAAATTGGTCTCGAGATTAGCGATTTTTTTTAACTACCTTTAAGTTAAAAAAAAATCAAAAAGCCTTATTTAGGCCTTTTCAGGACTCTGCTGTATTTCCTTACAGAATCTTTCAATTTCATCTTAAAAAAAAAAAAAGAACGTGATGACCCTGTTCATGACATTAAAGTAAAAGGCAAATAATTTAGACTTTGATTCACATAAAACCACTTTAAGGGTCAAAATAGTTGCTTTCAAATGTCATCTTTCTTTAAGTGTGAAGCTAAAGAAAATTATAGTTTTGTGGAGAAAAAAATAACTGCAGTTGAACATGCTAAGCAAAACAAATCACAGTACTCACATATGCCAAGCAAAGAAAGCCCACACAAGAGAATTCTCACATTTTTTTCCCTTTGGCGTAATAGGGCAAGTTGGTTTGATCTTTGTGATGCATTCTTATACATTTAAAAGGTCATTTTCTTTCAATAATTGTCTTTGAGTTAGTTTTGTCTTTTCTCTTCCAAAGGTGAGGATGAAGTGCAGTTCTTAACCTGACATGCCTCCGCTTTCTGAACCTGTAAAGCCGTATGCTGAAATGTGCACATACATGTGTAATTTTGCTGCGAAGAAACTGTCAAAAACCGGTGATGAGCAGATGGCATCACCTTCGAGGTAGATAAGCTGGTTGACTTCCGCCCTTTAAGGGCCGGGTCGTTTTCGTATTCTATGCGTTTGGTTCTCTCATCCACTCAATAAGGATAGTAAAAATCACTCACTGAATTGTGAGGCCATTATAGGAAAACTCACAGCACAGTGCCTGCCCTGACCCCGAAGACTCCAGGAACGCGCACACGTGGCACACATCTTGTCACAGAAAAACAACCTAATCAGAACGCTTTTCGGTTTTAAGGCTCTCTACCGATTATTTTATCGTGTTAGAAGGACATGAACGCCGCTGCATGTATGTTAGCAATATATGTTCTTCAGTTCGGGGAGAACAATCCTTAACCCCGTCAGACTCTTATCACTACTCACTGTGACGGTACCTTTAATAGTGTCAGATTCCCACGTTTGAATTGGCAGGGCGCTACAAAAATATTTCTCTGCAACTAGCAACAAAATTAATCTGCACGCCCCACATGAAGCTACCGTGCGGAAGGCCGTTTGGTAAGCAGAGAAATTGAGCCATGACTGCAGTAATGTGGGGAAGGACCGCGCCGCGCCGGAGAGGAAATTACAGCACAGAGACGCTGGCGTCCCTCGTCCGGTAAATTCCCCCAACTCATGCAGGAAAAGGCCGAGGTGTTCGTGAGACACACCTGAATCCTCCGGACTGATCACTACGCACGTGGACTCGTCCTGTTCCTGGCCACGGTGCAAGCAGGACGCTCCCGCAGGACCTCTAGTGGCTTAGCCGCCGGCTAGCTCCGTGCAGACCCGGGGCGACCCGGGACAGCCTCACCTGGTCCCGACCTTCCTCACCCTCGCGCCCTGACCCGGAAGGCCGGCCCCCTACCCGGCTCTCAGCTCCAGCCCGCGGCTACAGAGAACAGTAGAGAAACGGAAACCTGGCGGCTAGAGAGGAGCCCCGGTAACGACCCGGAAGGACTAACTTCCTCTCTCGGGGCGGGGGCCTTGGGGGTCATGCCTAGCGCCTGCGCAGTGAGGCTAGCGCCTCTACTAGGCGGGGTGATGGGACGGGGGGCTTGAGGGAGGTCTACTCTTTGGGCAAGGTCGGTTTAATTTTGTTGGGAGTGGATACAGAGCAGCCTCTATAATCTCTGAAGCAGTGGCGATGCATGTAATGGGAGGGTGAAATGCTGTTTTTCTCCGTCCCTCTTATTTTCCCCACCCAGCATAGACCTTCTGTGTTCCAAGGGCAGTACTTGACGCTCGGGGTTAGTCTTTTGACCCACCAGGGGTGCCGTTTCCCTCCTCTCTTTCTTACCTGCTCATCCTCTAACAGGATCACCTGCGGGAGGCCTTCTGCGCTCACTCTTGGCTGTGTTAGGAGCTCTGAGCGCTCTGAGCGCCCTGCCTCTTTCTCGCCCTTTGGCCTGGAAGTTTCTTCAGGGAGTAGGGAAGGGGCATTAACCTGTTTCCTCGGTAGCTAGCCTGACCTCTCCTGGTGGATAGTAGCAACAGTGCAGGTATTTCACTCTACTAAATCTGCTTTTATGCCAGCCGCATTTTATTGACATTGTGTACTACACGTATTGAATATTTGATACAGGAGTACTTATTTTCTGAGCATATTCAAAGCCTTTACCTTGGAATTAAAGTAAATCAGCAGTGAGTTGTACATTTGGCAAATACTCAGTCGACACCATCTTTCCTTCCCGTAGAATTTGTGGTGGTTTAAGTTTTGACGTGTCATCAACCCACGATACAGTAAGCAGTTCCGAAAACTTGGGTGTAATGACAACAGTTATGTTTACACTGGGGGTTATGGGAATCCGATACATGATTCCATTCCAAAAATGTTCACAGTAGCAGAATTATTGGGAGAAATTTCACTTGGTGATTGTGTTTCTTGGGACCTGGCCTATTTTTGTCTAATGTTCCTTTGCCATATAAAGAACACCTCCTTTACATGTTGGCTGTTAGAAGATTTAAAGCCCTCCCTTTTGTTGTTTTTTGAGACAGGGTCTTGCTCTGTAATTCAGGCTGGCCTTGAACTCACTATGTAGCCCACACTGGCCTCAAACTCGTGGCAATCCTCCTGCCTCAGCCTCTGGAGTCCTGGGATTACAGGTGTGCACCACTGCCTGGTGTAAAGCCAAATTTATAATTGACTGTGGCAAGAACTATTGTATTATACAGTCGCTCTTGCTATACGTGGGGTATTGGTCCAGGATCCCTTACTGATGTCAAAGCTAACAAGCTCATACTTTTTCTGTAAACTGTAGTATCTGCATATAATTTATGCATAGCTTCCTATATACCTCAGATCATCACTTGATTACTTATATTACCAAGTACAATGTAAAGGCTATGTATATGGTTGTTAGACTGTGTTGTTAAGGGAGTAATTGTTAGGTGAATCCACCCCAGATGCCCAAGATGGCCGTCGCTAATTTCTCAAAGACAACCCTCTTCCCACCTGGAGTCCTCAATTAGGTCCGTCACCCCACCCAACCCAGGGGCGTTAAGCACCACCCAATCACCCCACATGAGGGAAAGGACCAATCCTAGACGCACACTTTCAAGCCTCCAACGTCACAAAAGAGGAAGTGGCTAAGAGATAAAAGGCCACTATCCGAGTCAATCGGGGCCACACTCCAGTGAAGCAGAAGAGCTGTAATATTACAATAAAACTTTCCCCCACGGCGAGCGTCGTCAGCCTGTTCCCTTCTCCCTTCCTCCGTATATTTTACACTGAGCTGTAACACTGAGCTGTAATAGACCTGGCCTGCTGAGTCGATTACTTCTGTCCCGGCGTCTGCCCGGGCAGTGAACCTGGGTGGCGAACCTAACAGTAATGACCAAAAAAAGTCTGT
The DNA here is from genome assembly GCA_004026905.1 of Hystrix cristata. Classification (NCBI taxonomy): domain Eukaryota; kingdom Metazoa; phylum Chordata; class Mammalia; order Rodentia; family Hystricidae; genus Hystrix; species Hystrix cristata. The sequence continues at coordinate 3,590 of PVJO010024360.1, read as the reverse complement.
TCATATTCACTACAGATACAGTTTCCCCCAAATATTTTCCCTCCTTGGTTTGAATCCACAGAGCCCATGGATATGAAGCGCCAGCTGTATTTGCATAAACTTTCTGGCCCCATTTATATATCTGTCCTTGATTTTTTCATTTGCCTATTGTTTTTGTTAATGGTATGCTTTGTGAATCTTCATGAACTATCACCAGTCTTTCTTGAAACATAACAAGATGTATTAGTCCATTTTCTATTGTTAATAAGCAGTTACAAAGAAAGGTTTGTTTTGGCTCACAGTTCTTTTCCAATGGTGAGGTCCACATCTGGTGCTGGCAGTTTGGAGATGGTTCGGTGCATCTCATAGCAAGGGATAGGGAGCATGTGCGTGTGTTGTCTGTAGCCACTCTTTTACTATAAACCACCAGTATTCAATCGCGAGGGCTCTGCTCTGATGGCTTTATCAAATCCTACTCACCTCCCAAAGGCCCTGCCTCTAAACACCATAGCTGGGTTAAATTTCCATTCCATGGTATGTCACAGTGAGGATTAGATTTCAACACAAGAATCCCTGGGGACATGCCCAAACCATGTCCAGGCCCTATCACAAGGAGTTGCAGGTGGCTGTTTAAGAACTTTTATTATGATTCTCGGTTTTTTGTTTGTTTGTTTGTTTTTATTGTGTAGCATAATCCAAGGTGGATACTCATAACTTTTTTTTTGCTTATAATATTAATCGAGTCAATTTATAGATTTCCCCATTTCTTTAAGTACATTTAGCATTATGTAGGTTCTTTTCAACTCTTGAATTTTCAGTAGTTCTATCTTTACGAAAGAAAGATATATCTGTCACCCCGGATATAAAACCCTCCAGGAGGACATACAGAAGGACAATCCACACTGTTCTGTGGTTACCTTCCTTTGATGATTAATCAAGGAACCATAGATCCTTCTTAAGCTTCATATCTTATCCTGTCCTACATACATTCCAGGTAGAAGTGAACTGGCTGCCAGAAATATGGTAACTGGATATTTGTTGTGATTTTCTGAAATATGGTGTGAACATTTGTAGTGGGAGTAACAGTAATTTTCCTTTAATCATCAGATCTCTTTCATGCTCTGTTAAGAAGTGCAGTGTAATTGAAGGAGAGTGGTGAGAGCAAGACAAAGTCAGCCTTGAAGAAGATATTCAACCCTCAGTTTTTTCCATGTACTTAAACAAAAAGTTCTTTTCAGCTATGCTCAATTTTATCCTTGGGATGTGTCATTTTACAGGAAATAAAAGCAGCTTTGCATGGCTGAAGTAGTACAGGTTAGCGACATTGGTAATTATAAATGCAATATGGATTATCTTCAGGGACCTTCATATTTTCCACATTATATTAGAGTAACCTGCAAAAAGTCACATATAATTTTATTTATTGTAATGTAAGAAAATGGTTCTATTCCTAATTTTTAGTTCCATACAGCTTACAAATAGTACACATTTGTTTACTCTGATGATATGACTTTGCAACTAGCAAAGTGGTTGAACTAACACCCATAAATACAAGTGAAGAGACAATGAACATCCACTAATGTTTCTCTACGTGAACTATTCTTTTAATGTCATAAAAAAATGCAAATAGACTACATAATATACCAGGGAGAAATGCAATTAAGTGATCTCTTGAAACACTGAGTATATAATAAATAGTATATTATCAACATGTGCATGATTGACATCCTAAAATGTGTTTCTTTTAAAGGACAGGTTTATCAATAAAATATTATATATCTTTTAAGACTCTGGTACAATACTTCTTCATACATTGCAGCGAAATTAAATGTAGATCTAGTCATCAACTTAATAAGGATTCCTTTTTCATTAGCTTTTATTAATGAAAGAATCGCAACTGGATTGTAAATAAATAGACAAATTATTAATTTCATGATTTGAGGTTTAGGATGAAAACTTATAAAAATTAGTTTGATGTACAGCAAAGTTACACAACACACTGAAACCAGCTGTTTGATACATTTGCTTTGTGTGAACTCCCTATAGTGAAATCGGATATGTATAGCAGTAATCACTGATACAGCCAAATATTTCCAATTTCTCCCCCTTTTGGTTGAGTTATATTTCATGGCACCTTTGGGACTGGGCAGGGCCATGTGACTCACACTGGACAATGAGTTATGAGCAGATGTGAAGTGTCACCTTTAGCCAAAGCAGTTAACTACCCTCATGAAACCCCCACTCTCTTTCCCTCTGACAGTGAGAATTCTTGCTCTGTCGGTATGGGCCCTTTAGGGACTTTGGCAGAACAGTTTCTGTTCTGCCAGCCAGGATAGGAATATAGCTCAGGTTGGAGAAGAGCCTTTGTTCTTTTAAATGATACACTTCTGTTGTGTGTTACTGCTACCTGACCTAGCTTATCCCGTGCAACACACTTATCAAATTCTATTATGGTATATATAATGACTTCAATCCTGATCTTATTTTGTCTTTTAACATGTTTGATACTTTGTGCCTCTGATTAAAATAAAAATTATGTTTTAGTGGGACAGATTAATTTTTAATAGCACATACTTTTATCCTTCATTAAATATATAGAAAGCATTTCAATAATGATTTTCAAATAAATTTATTAGTGCTGGTCTATATTTTTAAATATCCCAACAAAGCTTTATTAATGAATACAAATACTAAGTTCATGTTACTTTTTTTTTGCTGGGGCAGGGGGCGTGCTGGGGATTGAACTCAGGGCCTTGTGCTTGTTAGGCAAGCACTCTGCCACTAAGCTAAACTCCTCAACTGCTCATGTTACTTTTATAACACAAAATATTATTTTGTTTCTTCCCAATAATTTTTAAAATTTTTATTTTTTAAATTGGTACATGTTTGCAGTACATAATGGTCACATGCCTCATGGGAAGTTCATACACGTATATTACACATCTTAATTTTTTTTTTTAAATCTCCTTCCTCTTCTCTCTCTTCTCTTCCTCCTTTCTCCCTCCCCTTTCCATTTGCAAAATAGAATGTTTTTATTTTGGTTTTTTTGAGACAAGAGATGTTGAATATTTTTTCACTTATTTTTTGGCCATTTGTATCATGATTTTTGAACCCATTTTTTCTGTTAATGTGGTAAAAACGATTAAATTATCTTTCATTCCTGGAATAAACTCAACTTGTTTGTGATATGTAATTATTTTTGTATATTTCTGTATTCAGTTTGAAAGTGTTTTGTTTAGGAATTTTGCATCTATACTAATGAGTGTGATTCATCTATAATATTACTTTTTCAAAATGTCTTCATGAGGTTTTGGTCAGAGTTATGCTAACTCATAAAACAATGCAGGGCACATTCCTCTTTTTTTGCTGCCTGCAATTGTTTCAATATTAGCATTATTTTTTCACAGATATTTGGTTATTTGAAATTATTTGTGTTTAAGTTTCCTTCATCTTTGATTGCAGATTCATTTAAAAATCATTATTCTTAATTTTTTGAAATTCCACTCACTACCTATCTGAAACAAATCTTATTTTTTTGTTTATACTTATGTCGATTTGGGGAAGTTATACATTTTCCAGAAAGTTGTTGATATCACCACAATTTTTTTTTA
>PVJO010024359.1:0-24502 GCA_004026905.1 Hystrix cristata | reverse complement strand
GTAAGATGAAAGGGGAAAAAATGGTAAAGTGTAGCTACACTTGTTGCAAATAGGGAGGGGTGGGTGAATGGAAGGGAGGGGAGGGGAAGGGGGGAAGAGGGGGGGAAACCAAGATGTATCATGTACAGGTACAAAATAACCATGTTGATTATGATCATTATGTATACAATGTACCAATACATGTTCTTGGTAAAAATAATAAAAAAATTAAAAATAAAGAAATAAAATAATGGATACTGCTCAATGGTAACTTACTGTGTGCTGTGCTTGGACTTTTCATGTATTATTTAATTTAATCGCCAAACTGCCTTTTGAGGTGGTCATTAGTATCTCCATTATACTAAGAGTTAGAAATCAGTTAAGTGGCTTGCTGAATGTCACCTGAATAGCAAGCAGAAAGGCAGTAAGACATTTACAATGAAGTTTGGGACAAGAAAGTGTATGACAGACTGAATGACTGACTACCTTGCCGAGTTGGATATGAATGAAGTGTAGTTGGTCTGACTCCATCCGTATTCATTCTACGGGACTTCACTACTTCTCTTTCAGTGAGAGAACTTGGCTTAAGAAGTGGGCGGCACTGCTTCTTTTTGGTGTACATGATCGGCCCCTTAGTTTCTAACAGCCCCTTCTCCTGGTGCTGGGACACAGGATATGTGGAAGAGTGAAGTCCCAGAAACACACACCTCCTACCTTCAGATACAGTCAGTGGATAGGTTTAGTGAGGCACTCAACACCTCTTCCACTGTTCTGTCCTGAATTCACATAAGTGATTCCAAGAGACTTACATAAGACCAGGAAATTCCAAACAACAACTGCTCATACAGCTAGTTTGTAAAGAGAAATGTAAATTAAGACAACATTGAGATTTTATCTTACTCCAGAAAGAATGGCTGGCATCAAGAAATCAAATAGTACAAATGCCAGGGAGACTGCAGGGGAAAAGGAACCCTTTGACATTGTTGGTGGAAATGTAAACTAGTACAACCACTGTGGAAAACAGTATGGAGATTCCTCGAAAAATTAAAACTAGAAATTCCATTTGACCCATCTATTCCTCTTCTAAGTATCTTCCCCAAAGAGTTACAGTGATACATGCTCACCTATGTTTATAGCGGCACAACTCTTAATAGCTAAATCTTGGAAGCAGTGTATATTTCCACTAACAGATGAATGGATAAAGAAAACGTGAATAATTTTTACACAGTGGAATACTATGCTGCCATAAAGCAGGATAAACTTGAATCATTTGTAGGAAAGTGAACACACCTCGAGACCATAAATTTAAGTGAAAGAAATCAGACACGCAAGCTTTAATATTGCATGGTTTCTCTTACCCAAAATATAAAGTAAAGAGCAAAATAAAAGAGAGATAATAGGAATTAGGGAGCTACATCTTTTGCAAAAGGGAAAGGGAATAAGAGATGGAGGAAAGTGGAGAGACAGGAGAGGAAGGGGATGAAAAAAATTAAGATGTGTTATATACATGTAGCAGCTCTCCAGGATGAATGTCATCATCATGTATACGAATATGCACTAATAAAAACAAAAATTAAAAAAAGAGTAACAAAATAGTTAGACTAGTCTACCTGCATCCCACGTATACGTCATGGTCTTGTATTTGTTTATGGCACTGGAATCCTCCCAGGTCATAGTTTTGAGGAGCTTAAATCCATAGATTTCCTACCCCAATTTACCCATTACAATTGAGTCTAATAAATATATAGAGATTTTTAAAAGTGACACAAAGAAGAAGAGTGACACTGTCAAGATGGTGGTATTTGGAGTGAAACTTTCTCTTACAATTTAATTGAGGCGTTCTGATACTGTGAAAAGTCATTCTGTCTTCCGGCATATAGTTCCAAAGTCCTTGGAAGCGCCAAGCATCTTTTTGTATGCGAGTGAGTTGACTGATGGCAGCAGCAGCTAGGTGGCCTCAGGATGGGGGCTGGTCACAGGAAAGACCCAGGTATCATCGGAGGGTTGGGAACTTTAGCTCATTACCTTAATTTGTAATGAGTAAGTTGGGACAGGAAGTCTACGGACTTGTTAACGCTCTTCAGGGGGCTGACAGTACTGTTGATCATTAAAACTTAAAAGGACTGGAGAGTTTCTGAATAGCTGAGTGTAGAGGTTCCTGGGGGGAAGCGCCACCCTCCTTTTCACCTGCCTTGCCTTATGCCTGTCTTTCTACTTCTTTATCTGGATCCTTATAATAAACAGCAAGTAAAGTGAAGTGTTCTCCTGAATTTTGTGAGCCAATGTAGCAAATTAGTCAGATCTGAGGAGAGAATAGTGGGAACCCTGGATTTTAGCCAGTCGACCAAAACTACAGATGACAACCCACCGTTGTGAGTGCTGTCTGAAATAGGGACAGTCTTGTGGGGCTGAGCCCTCAGCCTGCGATCCAATGCTATCTCCAGACAGATAGTGTCAGAATGAAACTGAGTCAAAGGATACCCAACTGGTGTCTACTGTGGACTCAGATGGTTGTTGGTAGGAAGAAATTCCCACATACTTCTTGGTGACTAGTCTATCTGCACAGAAGTCTCCTGAGTTGACTGTTCAATGAAAGTGTAAGAAAAACTGAACATGGTCTTCCTTTCTATCCCGAGAAATGTCATTTAAAAAACACTGGGCATGTAGTCTTATTGCCTCATGTTATAAGGAGAAAAGGGTTGAAAAAGACTATTGTATTGTTTTAATTGGGGATGACTTGTACTGGGGACTTGGGAGAATGATGGGAAGAGGTTTGGGCACAGTCAGAAAACTCAGGCATTCCTCTCAGGTTCATCACTGACAATCCTGACAGATTTGTGTACAAGGTATTAAATGTCCTGAGTCCCAGAAACTATGCTAGTAAAGTGTCAATCACAATCCTACTCCGACAATGTCCTGGGCCTCATATAAAGGATCTATGATGGGATGAATTATGTTCCCCCAAAATTCATAGGTGGAAGTCTTACCCACTATGTGACTGTATTTGAAGGAAGTAATTAAGGTTAAAGTAGGTTGTAAGTATGGGTCTGATTTGATAGGATTTGTGTGCTTATAAAAGAAGGAGACACCAGAGTATTTCCCTCCCTCTCTCTTTCTCCCTCTCTCTCGCCCCCTCACTGTTCATAAAGGTAAAAGGCATGAGAAGACACCATGAGAAAGTGACCATCCACAAGCCAGGAAGAGAGGCCTCGCCTGAAACAAACCCTGATGGCAACTTGATCTTCAATGTCTAGTCCCCAGAACTATGTACAAATAAAAACATTTCTGTAAAGATAGCCAGTTTGTGGTATTTTGTTAGGGTAGCCCGAGCAGACTCTACACGGTCCAAAGCAATGAGGTACGAAAAGAGTTATAAAGAACCATAAAAATGAGGAATATTCATAGAGTGTTGGGGTCGAAGGCCAGGTTGTAAGGGAACCAGGAGGAGGCAAAGAAGTGGAGAGGACACATTTTGATGACTCCTTTGGAGCTGAAGAACATGAGACACGGAAATAGCTTAAGGAGTTAGCCCAATGGAAATCTCAAAGTTCCCAACAAGTATGTTCTTACAAGAGATGTAGAGACTGCCGACTGGTAAGATATTTTAAAATAGTATTTCCTTTGGCTCATGATAAGATTGGTTCACTTCTCCAGAGAAGAGGCTTAGACCAAACTTAATAATCATACCAAGTGGGTGTTCCCTTATTCCATAGCTGTGTATACGCGAGCCTCCAAGTTTCCAGACAAGTAACTCTCTAACAGCATGTGAGATGGAATTTATTGTTTGATTCACATGGGAAATACTGTTTTTCATGTGGTACTGGGTATTTAACCCAAGGCCTTTGCACTAAGCTGTATCTTCAGTCCTTTTTATTTACTTATCTTTTACATTTTGAAATGGAGTCTCACTAAGTCACTAAGTTGCCTGGGCTGCGCTCAAACTTGAGGTCCTCCTGCCTCAGTCTCCCAGGGTGCTGGGACTACAGACCTGCACCACAAGCCCATCTCACACAGGACATATCTGATCTCTTAACTAAACTCATTTCACACCAAGGAGTAAACCTAAAGCGCAAAGAAATGACAAATGTAGCCCAACTGACCAAGTCGAGGAGAATCGACTGAGTTCAGAGTCTGCAATCTTTTTGCTTTTCCTTCCATTCCTGATTCTAATTTGGACTTAGAGTTTATGCTGTTGGTGATTCTCTTCTTCTTCTTCCTCAAGGCTGCATAACTTACTGCAGAATTGGAGTCTAGAGTAAGGTATATTAGGGAAAGCTTGGCTTTGAGTTCCTGCTTAGCCAAATATAAGCTGTGTGACCATTGGAAAGTTACTTAATCCTTCAGATTCTGGATTTTCTTACCTACTTCATGAGGTGGATTGAATTCAGGGTCTGTAAATACCTTGAATGTGCGGACCAGCCCTGTTCCCCGCATGCTACACCTTTGGCAGATGTACACGATCAGTCCTGTCTCATTCCCACTGAGCTCAGATATGGTTACACACTCACGGCACAGGACAATTTCCATCACTCAGCTGAATTTAGCATAAAGAATAAAGATCTATACATCTTCTTGGGTATTAGATACTGTCTGAGTCCCTTTCAGTTCAAATGTCCCCAGACTCTGTGATGCTAATGTGGTTACAGTACAACATAGATAAAGGCTTAGATAAAAAATGGAGTAGGAAATGCAGGGGACAAGGCAATTGAAGGGGAGGGTGAAATACTTCCCTGGGCACTAAATGATGACTGAGTCCCTTTCAGTTTAAATGTCCCCAGACTCTGTGATGCTAATGTGGTCACGTTAGAGCATAAATGGAGTAGACTTAGACAAAAATGGAGTAGAAAATGCGAGGGGGACAATTGAAGGGGAAATACAGGCAAATATGAAAGATGATAAGGAAAATCCTTTTTTTAAAAGGCAATGATTCAAGTCCTTCAAGCCTCTTGCACCTACTGAATGCTGCTCAGGAGGAATGCGGGTGCCTGAAGGAAGGAAAAGGCACAAGACCCAGAAGATGATCGGGTCCTAATCCTATATCCCAGTCCATGGTAACCCACTTCTCCTCCCATCTCAGTGTGCTGGCCCACTGCAGGGACACACAACAAAGCCGAGTGCACACAGTCTAAGCCTATGAGGGTTAAGCATGAGAGCAGATGTGTAATGGTAAATGTTTAAAATCCAGATAGGTATGGGATAAGGTAAGCTCCGATTTGTAGCATTTGCTGATTTCTATGGTTTAAATATTCCCACCATTGTCAGTATTTGGATACCAACAAAAAGTCACAGAACCTGGAGCTGAGAAGACACGAACACAACTGGCTCTCTGGGGCTGGTGTGAGCTGACTCCAATATGCCCACCGAGGAAAAGGAAACACAGAGCTACTAACAACTGCAGAGTGCATTCTGTGTACCACTCAACTGAAATAGTTTACATATTTATTCCACATATGTAAAACAATCCCATTCCTAGTATTAAATGAATAAGGAAAATGAATTTCGGGTCACATTGCATTTGTCTTCTACCCAAGCACATTTGAGAGATCGGCATCACCACCATGGTGTCTGGCTCTGAGAGGCAGAAGCCCAGTAAAACACAAAGAACCCCTGATTTCGGTCTGCCAAGTTAGGCTGATGAGGCCACACAAATGGTGAAGGGCCACCTATTATGAGATCCCAACTCTCCAGGTCCTTCAGAACCCACCATCCTGGCTGCTTTTGCTCTTATAACTTCTGCCCAGGTTTCATGTATTCGTCAGATACTCATGGATCACTTATTATGTGTTAGGACCTCACTGGACACCGGGGCTACGCACACAGGAATGTACACACAATCTAGGAGATAGATCCAAAATATTACAGAGCAACAAGTGTGCAATGGCGCCTCCTCATCTCTTTCCCAGAAAATATTTACAAAGTATCAGCCCCATGTTATTTGTTCAATAATCTATTGTCCAGCTACTGTAAGCCAGGTTCTCCACCAGGTATAGTGATGGCAGAAGTAAAGGAGGAACCAACTCTTCTTCGGGGGATCAGAAGTGAATTCTAGTCAGAGTGGGATAACTGAACAGGTCTTACAAGATGAGCAGCACTGTACTGGCTGACAAGTGCAGCAGGCTATCCCTGAGGAGATGAGAAGTGCAGTTTGAGAGGAGGAGAAATACGGGGTGTGCGGTGAGCATGCGGCTGTGCTGTAAGCTAGGAGGTGAAGATAAGGTAGACGTGTTCCAGCCTGGAGGCGCTCACAATCTGGTCGAAGAGACAGACGTAGAATTACAACACAGAAAACCCTTGTAGAGAAAATGCTGTTCAAGTTCCCATGCACATGTGTGACTCGCTAATGGGCTCCATCCTAAATACTGCACAGAGAATAAAGATGAGGTCAACTTGGTCCCCACTTGAAGACATTTCCAGTCCTGCCAGGGAACAAGGACTTGCATATGACACAACATGAAGAGAAGAATAATGCTCTCTTAAGAGCTAGAGATAAACTTCATGGGGTTTCAGATTGGAAAACATTATTTCTGGAATGAGATGCCATAAGGAAAATCTTCAGGAAGAGATGACAGAGGGTTAAAATATATCCTGGTAAATACATTTGATTCTGACCAAGTACAACATAGTCACGCCTTGGTCCAGCCAGTATTTACTAAGCATCTATTAAGGGCTCCATACTGTGCCAGATGTCAAAGGAGATATGCAGATGTTTCTTCTAGACTCCCTGCCCCTCTGTTGGAATGTTCTTTCTTGTAGTATTTAGGGGAGGGTGCCAATCATCTACTTGAGTTTGGCCAGTGAGCTCCCAGGAAGGCTGCAGCAGACATGTCACAAGCTAAAATTTCTGGGCATTAACGACAGAAGCATAAGAGGAATTAGGAAGTGGATAAAGGAGAGAAAAAAAAAAAGAACACTAAGAAAATAACTCTGATCAGGGCTTAAGGTTGCATATAGACTCTTGTTACACCAGTACCAGACAGACAATGTCTCCCCCAAGGTAGTCTACTGAGTTAATTACTTAGATGGAAAACAGTGCATCAAAATAAATCCCTTAGAACTGCAGGGATATGGGTGTATGTTTCCTTAGAACTGAGAGGCTGCATGCCTCTGCACTAATAGTGTTCCATTGTAGTAACACCAGCTTGCAACCAAGAGCCGATGCTGAACTCTACAGCGCCCACACGGAGCAGGTGTGCCATGTCTCGCCTGTAAACTAAGCACATTATCCTCGTGAAACCCTTTAATTTACAATTGCACGGCCAATGGCCGTTCCACTGTCAGTTCCATAAGCAGCTTCCAGGGAAAGCTCCTTCTACTCATGCCCACAACTAATAAAATTTCAGTGAATTGAATTACATTAAATCCATGGGTGTCATGGCCGAAAGAAACCTAAAGAGAAAGAGGATAAGTTCACATTTGGGAAGCATCAGGGACGCTCTCTTTAAACCTCTCCCCAGAGTCTGGGGCTCATTTCTCTCACAACGGTGCAAGAACTGAAGAGACGGGACACCCAGCTCCCAGGAGCAAGAACACGGGCTCTGGGCTGTGAGAAGAGGAAATGATGATAACAGCTGACCCTTCAACAGGCTTCAGGTGCTGTTCTGAGGGCTCACCACGTATAAACTCAACAACAACCCTCCAAGCCAAGCGCGCTGCGGTTGTCCCATTTTGTGGGTGGAGCACCGAGGCCGGGGAGGCTGAGTGCTAGCCCGTGTAACCCCGTGCGGCAAGTGGTGGAGCTGTCCAGGGAGCCCGGTGCTGCTCTTCTGGGTGCCTTCGAGGAAGCAGACAACACTCGCATTCCAAGCCTCTACCTCACCTCTGTACAGGAAGAAGAGTCAGTCCTACCTGAGCCCAGTCCTGGATCTGCCTTATTCGCTGCAGGAACTTGAGTAGGTTATTTAATTTCTCTGAGGCTCAGCTTCCTTCTCTGTGAAACAGGACTAATAAACTAAGTCCCAGGTGGAAGGATCACGTGCAATCAAATGCACTTCACAGCACCAACCGGTAAGCTCTTAATACAGGAAACGTTAGAGGCAGTCGTGATGGTGGTTGTGACTCGGAATCACAGACTGTCAAGTCTTAGAAACTCTTTATTCCAATCTGGAATGAATGAAAACAATGAACGAATGGGCCTAGCTGGGTTTCTGTTATGTTGTAGGCTAATGATGGAGAACGCCAGAAATCAAGCATGTTCTGCAAGTTGAGTCTAGAATGTCAATCTACCTGCTACAGAAGCCTAAAGTGGGTTTAAATCCTACATGTGTCAATTAATCGTGTGACCCTGGATGAGCTCCTTTGTTTTCCTAGCCTTCGTTTTCTCCGTCAGGTGGGGATCATAATAGCCAGCTTGCAGGGTTGTGAGACAAGAGTCAAAGTTTGGAAAAGATTTAGCACAGGACATGGCATTTCTTTACAGAGTCGCTCCTAAATGTAACTTCCTAATTTATTTATGACTAAATGCAGTCTGCAGCAGCTGTACATTAAAGTTTTTTGTTGACCCAGTTATTTCTGGTGCACTGTATACTTAATTGCAATGGTTCTGTTTAAAATCTGGCTGTTGTCACCCGGAAGACTAGCAAGGCACCAGAGCTCTCTGCTGGCCCTTACTTCCATCCAAGAGATGGCATGCTCTCACTTGGAAGCCTCTGCTGTGAGACTATAAAAAGCTTTCCTTTTGTGGGAGTCACAGAAGAGACCACACAAGGTTTCCTGGAATCAACTGCTTTAATGAATTATATTAAAGGCAGTAGTGACATCATTAATTCATGAAATAAGGATGTAATTAAAGATCAAGGAAGCAAGGAACAGAAGTGGGTTAGCCAGGTGCCTTCTCCCACTTCCTGACCATTGCCCTCCAACTTCTGCTCCCTGATGCCATCCTGAAGCGCTCTGTCCCAAGACTGAGCCTCTGCAGCCTCTGAACCCAGTTCCTCTCTGATCTGTGTTCACACCATTTAGCATCCACAAGCGTTTAGTTCTTGGACTGTTCTCAAAGCCTCATCAAGAATTTGAAAGGAGGCAAATAGCTTTAACCACATATTTTAGGAAAGAAAGAGAACACAGACTGAGAAACAAGTGGATGGGGCAACAAGTGGATGGAGCCAGTGACATCGATGTGTATGAATGGATACTATCGCCCCAGGACAGAGGCAGCAGAGGTAAAATGGGGCTAATTTCTCCAACAAATAAATATTGTGAATCTGCTGTGATTACTCGGAGACTCCGAGAAGATAAAGAATTCTTAACACATGTCCCAGGCCTTCTAGTTAAGGAAACAAGACAAATGCACACGAAACACTTGGTGACAGGTACATTTGTTCAGGCAGGCGGACAGAGAGGCATCTTTCTGTGTTGGCTGGTGGCTCCAAGGAAGTCCCCTCTTTTCTCTAACCCACTTCTTTCTCTCCAGAGGAGATAAAAATAGTCCCTCCTTGTTGCATCAATGAGATAGTAACATCCATGGAAGCATTTTATCAACAACAGCCTTCTGGTCCAACACAGTTCCTTACTGTCATTGCCAGTGAAAGTTCACTTTGCACGAAGCAGTGTGGCCAGCAGGTGGGTATGCAAGATTCATCAGGAAAGACTGTCCGAAGAGTGACTACTAATTACACCCTAATAAAACTGCTTCATGAGAGAGCAAGCGACAGGGAAAAGATGCCGACAGTACCAGCTCTGAGTTCTAGAGAGGGGGGCTGCCCAGTGCTTCAGGAAAGGCCTGGCTGCAAGGACAGTCCCCCGCGGCTTTGTGGCCAGCTCTGTGGCCAGCTAGCTCTGTGACCTTGAGCAACTGGATGCACCTCTCTGTGCCTCTGACTTCTCATCTGTAAAATGAGGAGGTAGGATTCAATTATCTCTGTGTCTCCTCCCAGCCTGACAGTCTGTGATCTATGGCCTATGAGGAGCTAAGCATTGAAAGCAGGCTCAGATTTCAATAAAGAAGTGGAAGCTCATGAATAAAGGCACAGAGGCAGAGGCAGGAATACGTGAGAGATAGAGAGTAATAAAAAGCTGACATTAATAAATGCCTACTTTGGGCCATGTTTTAAGTGCATGCTTTATGTGTATTAACTCATTAAGTCCTCACGACAACCAGAGGAGAAAAATTTACCATCCCTCTTTCCACGAGGCAGGACAGAGGAACAGGGAGTTAGGTAATAATTTGCTCAAGGGCACATAGCATGGTAAGGAGCAGGCCCTGGGATTCGAACAGACCCATTCCTTAGCCAGCCACAGGGCTGCTTTCCCATTCATGCTGTATTCTGGGACCACTCTGGTGGGAGTTCAAGGCTGCATAAAAGAGGACATGAGGGTGTCATCCTGGAAGGGGGATCTACATTCAGATCTCAACTGCTTTGATAATTTCTCTGCTACAACTGGTCAGCTCAGCTTTTCTGGGTCTCACTTTTAACAGGGACAAATTATAAACCACACTGTAGGGGTCAGGAGAGGCAAGACCAGAGATGAATAAGCAGCATGACTGCAAGATGATATCTTACTTAGTGGCCTTCTACTTTACTGACTTGGAAATAGAAGCCCTGGGAATATAAATGCCTTTCCCAGGGGCTCATTTATTCATTCACTCATTCATTCATTCCAAGCACCTCCTGTGCCTTGTCCAAGGCCACGGTGATAAGGACTAGCTCAGCGTACACCGATTAAACAAACCCAGTAAGAGGAAAGACTCTGCAAGGGGAAATGGAAGGGAGTGCTGGGAATTTGGGCCTGGAGAACTTAGACCAGAAGCCTAGAGGAGGCCTGCTCTGAGAAGTTAAATTTGAGCTGAACTCTTCTGACTGGGTTATCTGATTATAGAGAAAGCAAACACGGAAGCCCCAAACTAAGTGCTCCTAGCTAGTCCTCCAGGCTTTGTGTGAGAACATTAACGGCATTTTTCGTTTTGCTGTTCACTGTTTCTCCACAGAGAACAAAGTGCACTGCAGACACCCTCTTGGCTCACCAAACTCCTCTGTGCCGTGTGTGAGGCAGGGAGGCAGACTTATTATTCCTTTTATTATCTTCTATTGCTGTTTGCTTCCATTTTCCCCAAGGTTCTGAATTTGTAAAGCAGACAAGGGTTTTGATGCGACCTGGATTATACAAGCACCTGCGTGGATGCTGCCACTGTTTTCTCTCTCTGAGAGAAATGACTGTGTTTGAGCTAACTCGGTCATTATACCATTCAGATTCTTTTCCTTTTCCTTGGCCTATTTTTAGATTTCTTCTTCCATTTCCCCAGCTCTATTAGAACCAGGTTTTCATTTTAATCACGCTCTCCGGGCAGGCCAAATTTAGGCATAATGAAAACAAAAAGTGTTATGCAAAATGGGACGTTAGAGGAAGCCCAGGCTGTGCGTGCACCGCATGCCCGACACGTGCTGGCTGGGAAGAGTGCGCAGGTTTTCCAGGCTGGCCCAGCTCCGGGGCCTGAATCTGCGGTGCCTGCTGTTCTCCCCAAAGCAAGGCAGCCTATTAGCGCTCCAAGAATATGCTGCTGCATAAGTAATGCAATGTGCAGCTTCTCTGCAGATGTAAGAGTTGGAAGTGCCTGCTTCGGCTTACGGATGCCCTGACCGCAGCTTCCGCAATAGGAAATGAGAGCGGTGGGGCTCTAGAGTGAATAGGGCCACAAAGAAGCTCCTAATACTACGGAGATTTACACCTAGGGAATCTTTGATTCTCACCCTGTAGGCACAGGAGAATCACCTGGGGTGCTGCAAACCATACTGGGAGGACACCCCGGACCGACTGAATCAGAGTCTCTGCGGGTGGGATATAGGCAGAAAGCTATTTTTCTCTTCAGTGTCTCCATCCTCTACTCCACCCCACAAGATTCCAAAGTTCAGCCAGGGTGGAGAACTCTTGCCCCCAGGAAAAGAAATGTCAGGGAAGGGAAGGGACCCCTCGGTCTCTCAGAATGGACCACACCCTCCTATCAGTACAGCATCGCCTGGGAACCTAGCGACAAATGACGACTCTTCCCTCAACTAGCACCTGCTTAATGAAGACCTGCATTTTAACAGTTTCCTTCAGATTCCAGGAGAAGTTTCAACTCATAGTCACATTCCAAATTGAGAAACATGATTTAATTCCCATTTTTTCATCCAGGACGATGCGTAAAGTCACTAGAACTTACGCTGAAGCCCAAACTCTTCAGTTAGCACTTTGCTCTGCTGCTTGTTTGAAGCTGGATACGTTATATAACTTCTTCATGTCTCAGTCCTCTCATCTGTACCATGAAATATAGCACTTCCTTTGCAGGATTCTTGTGTGTAGGAAATTAGTTAATACTATTTGAAACGGGCCCTGGCTCACTCTATGTTTTCTCAGTTTATTACCAGAGGGGGAGGGCTGGTAATCTGAAGGTTTCTCTTTTGAATGCATTCCTACTTTATGCAGGGAAAGAAGTCATTGCCACAAAAAGTTGTTTACCAAACTATCTTACCAATTGAGTGCAAATAAATTCATGGCAAGGCATTTAAAGGGCCAGAAGAAAGAAACTCAGAGCATTAGCTCCTATGCTAGACTTCTCACGGTCAGCAAACCATGGAAAGAGGCTACAGGAAGTGACTGCCCACCTTACGCCATCCACACTACCCAGTCCATTACCCTGCGTGGGCAGGCTGAATGAAATGAGTCTTTCTCGAGGTTGGGCCCTGAGGCAGACGAGGAACAGGCAATTCCAGTGCACATATTCACTGACCATGAGAATAGAAACTTTCAGCCCTTAAGATTGGGATGCTTTGGGTAGCAGGTTAATGCGGTTTTTAACTATGTCTGCAAATTCTTTTGTACTTCTCTCTTCAAGATTAATTCTTCTGTCCTTGAAAGTGAGCAGAACATAGCAACTGGGTTCTAATGACTAGAATACGGTGGTGGCAGCAGTATGTGACTAGGTTATGAAAGGCACTGCTCTCTCTTAGACCATATGCTCTGGGAGAAGCCAGCTGCCGTGTGATGATCTCAGTCCAGCGGCCCTTAGTGACATTCACACAGCAGGAGCTGAGACCATACAAGCGAGCCATCACGGAAGTCTTTCCTCCAGCTGCAGCCAAGCCGTCCAATGACCACAACCTTGACCAACAGCTAGACTGCAACCTCAGGGGAGACCCTGAGCCAGAACCATCGAGCTGAGCCCTAGATGCCTGACTCACCCAAACTGTGTAATGTAGGAAAAGTGGTAGTGTTAAGGGAAAATGTGTGACACAACTGTAGAGAATTCAAATGCTGGCCTTGGAAACCTCACGTGGATGTCTCCTGGCAGCCTGAGCAATGTGGAGCAACAAAAGAGTATGGCAGGAATCTGGCCGAAAAAGAAGCTAGTCCCAGGCCATTAGAAGAGATGACAACGTGTGAAATTTCGTCTTCTGAGTACTCTTAAAGGACACAGACTTTGGAGGCTAGAAGTACTGTTTGATCTTGGCAGTGCCATCGACAGTTCTCATGACCTCAGGTGGGTCCTCTAATGGATCTTACTCTCAGAAGAAGAGAGATGATGTGATGTCGGAGGCCTAACCCAGCATCGCCAACTAGACTCGAAGTGCTGGAGCTGCTTCTACAATAGTCTCCTCTTTTCTCTTCTCCTTTATCTGTCCCTAACTTGCAGGTGCCACATAACCTTTAACCTCAGTGCACTTGCCTGGGAACAGATGTTGCACGATGGTGTGTGCGAGTGGGTGAGGAGTGTGAAGGCGGAGGAGTGAGGAGCCAGCTTATCTACTGCCTCTGGAGCCTGCCTGGCTGAGGGTTCCACCAGAGGAGATCAAGAATGCTGCTAAGCCACGTCACACTGGTGGCACTCAGACGAAGGTGGCACCCAGGGAAAGTGGCACCAGAGATAGCAGAAGAAAGCTGGGAGAATAATGGAGGTATTCCCTCCACCCTCTCACTCTCAGTATAAGGCTTCCAGGGAGGCATCCTCTGAGTCACAGGGAAGAATTCTGCCCAGAGTCTAGTTTGGTTTTACTCTCCTCCATACTCTGTGTTTACCCTCTTCTCGCCTCCCCTTGAGGATCTGCATCTTAGGAAGACTGGGGGTGAGGAGGAAAACAAGAACTATTGTTAACAAACTTCTCATAAGAGATCAAAGTGAAGAGGGCCTAAACCGAGGACCAGGAGACCCTCACCTCCCATGAAAAGTTCAGATTCCCCAGATGCAGTCCTCCTGCCCTGGGAGGACCAAGAGTAGGAAAGGGAGCTGGTGCCATCCCCTGCCCTGGCCACCTGACTCTGACCGAGTGCATCTGTGTGGGTTCTGGGGCGCTTAGCCACTCCAGATCCCTCAGCTCCTGACATCTTCCTGGCAATAATTGGAAGACCTCTGGAATGCATTTCGAAAATTGAATTATCCTGGCCTCCTTCTGCTGTTCCCATTCCTCAGGCCTGGGAGAAGAAGGGAAACTCAATCTCCTGCCTGCCAGGCATGGTTAAGTCCGAAATCTATCTTGTCTGTGCTGCCCTTCCCACAGTCGCCTCCCTGGTCACGAGCACAGAAGGAGGACTTGGGGCTGATGGGTCTCTCCGAGGTGGCTGTCCCCACACGCTGTTCTGACATTCCTCAGAGCCTGCTGGGAAGTAAGAGGACCACAGGAAGCTTTTTCAGACCCTGTTTCTCAGCTTCTAAACCTGAAGTCCGGCCTTTTTCTGTACAAAGGGATAATAACGATGTCTCAGATTTACATTGTCCTTTTCTCCAAGGAGCCCAAAGAATTTTATGTGCATTTCTCCAATATTCAGCCCCCAGACTCTGGAGGCCTCCTGCTTCAGCTCTGGGAGGAACCAAAGCACAGAATGCTAAGTGATTTCCAGGTTTCTCTACCCAAGGGGGAGATCTGGAATTGGGAATCCCTAGCTTCCAACCTGCTTTGTCTTGGAATACTACCTAGCATCTGCAGAAAGTTTACAGGACCGGCTTAGGGAACTAAAGAGGCAGGGTAAGCAGACCAAAGGGAGGAAAGGTAGAAAGAGTTTTCAGTTGGGAGAAGGATGAAGGCAGTATGAGACTGGCTTGGCCAAATCTTGATTCTGCCCCTTGGCTGGGGGCATCATCTGGCCTCCTGTGTACTCAAAAGTCCCCTGTTTATTGACTCTTGCGTTGCTTCACTTCAGCTTGGTAGTGGCTATCATGGAGTGACTGATGCCCATCCCTATCTTCTAGGACTTGGCAGTTTGTAAAACCTGATCTGGAGGAAGTCCTTCTGTCCCTCTGAGCCTCAATAAGTTTCCTCATTTATGTCAGAAAGATTCCTTCCATCCCTAAAGTTCTAAGAGTGAACAAACATGGAATCATTGGGGATATAATAAGGGATACAGGAGAAGCATCAGGATAGATATTGGGAGGTCTGGCTTCTAGTCCTAGCCCAGCTCATTGGTGTGATATTGGGTGACTTCAAGAAACTTGTCAGACCTTTGTTTTCTTAACTTACAAAATAAAACTGTTGGTTACAATCTCCTAAGATCTCTCTGTCTCTTTCGCTCTGGGAGATTCCTAAGATCTCTGTCTCTGAACTCAATGATTTACATGGAAGGAGCAATACTAGAAAGAGGCTCTTCGAGACACTGATACCCTTCTTTGCTTTATCACTTTATCTTTCCGTTAATTCATTCATCATATCACATCTGTAGTGACTGTCTTTTAATATGGTAAGTTTCTCTGTTGGGCACTGAAGCATAACAACGAACAAGATGAGCATAGTACCACCCATGTCCTAATGAAATTACAGTCAAGGAAAAGCAGCAGAGACATAAATAAATACCACAAAGTGTAGGAGAAGATCTAAAGGAATGAAAAGCCCTGGTACATTCAAAGAATATAAAAAGAGTCAACAGGGTTGGACAGCGTGTAGCATGAAGTTGAGGATCAGTGGCAGTTGAGGGTGGAGAGTAGGAAAGAAAACATCAGGAGGGCATGACGTTTCAGGTAAACGATGACTTTTTTTTTCTATCCAAAATCCTAGGAGAAACAATTTAGTGGTTTAAATATGGTTGTGATATAATTAGATTGTTTTCAAAATCCTGTTTTTTAATCACTGTTGTATACTGAGGATTGGACAGACGTAGAGAAAGCAAGCCAGGCAGGAGGTCAGTGCAGTGATACAGGCAGGAAATGATTTGAACTCGGATTGGGGTAGAAATTGAGAAACAAGGGAACATCTGGGAAAAATAGAGAAATTAGAATCAGAACATTAAAAAGAAAATTGGTTGCTCAAGTGGTAGAGGTTAGAAGAGAGTGGTTATAGGAAAGATAACTTGGGCTGTGAAGTCATCCCTGAGGACACTAGATGACCTAGGACTTGGGCTTGTGACTCACTGCATGCTAAACCAAACAAGACAAGGTTTCCCTATACAACTCCCCTCTGGCACCTGGCTGGGGAGCTGCCCGCCTGTGACTACCCCATCCTACCACTTTCTCTCCAGCTGCTGCGGCATGGCCTATAGTTCTATAGGAAGTTCTATAGTTCTGTAGACCACAGTTCTGAAATCTTTGTGAAGCCAGCCTCTCCTTGTGGGGTGACAGAAATCCATCAGCAAAACCTCAAACTCTTGGGGGAAAAGGAAAAAGAGAAGCTGTGCTTTTAGGAGTTTTTGGTATGAAAAAAAAAAAAGCAAAAATAAATGCCAGGAAATATGCCTGTAGTTTTTGATGTTTGGTCTTGATCTAGCATGGGCTTTTATATAGCACCATGATGAAATTCTACAATGAGAATCATCGAAACACTGAATTACTACAGACAGCCTCTCCAGTTGATAAAAAAAAAACAAAACAAAACAAAAAACCCAAAAATTAAAAAGAGGACAACCTTGGGTCTTTGCTTGGCTCTCTTCCTGTCTCGTTGTGTCAGGGTTTAGCATTCACATACTCAGTCAGTCTTGTACAAGCTTCGTGCAATATTAAAATGTTTATGCAACCCTTTCCGTGCTTGAAGCAGCAGCAAATGTTCCTGGTGTGCAAGAATGAGGAGAATAATGTTCTTACACTTTCCCAGGAGGAAGTCCAACACTAGAGCTATGCCTGTCTTGTGCTCCATGATTAATTGGAGCAATAAATCAGATCTCACTTTCCCCAGCCATCTGCCACCCTTCTTGGGACCCCCATGCATTGACCAAGTACTTAAAAGAGGGTATCATCTGGTTTCTTAACTGTAAGGAACAGAGAATAATACTAGCACTTAGAATGCTTTTGCCTAAGCTCATAGATACAACTCTACAGCATACACACTCTGCTGGTAGTGGTTAGACATCAAACTTCAAATCCATTTAGAGGGGTTTGTTAATACGACATTCAGAAAGGTTTGCTTCAGCTGCTGTGCCCTTGTAGCAGATTGATTTCCATACAAATCCAAATCCAAGTATTAAGGATGAACAGAGAAATCGGTCTCTACCTAGTGTTTTCCCACCGATGATAAGACATTTGACAGAATAATATTGCTAAAAGGAAAAGAAACTTAGACACATCAAGCAATAGTCTCTGAACAGCACACAAAACAGCACACAGTTCAAAAGCAGCTCTGGATACGTAGCTTTTCAAGTTTTCCAAGTATCGAGTTGGAAGGGAAATCCTTGAAGATTATTTTACAAGCAACTAATTAAGGTCCAGAGAGGCTAAGGAGTTTATTCAAGAGTCTTAATTTGTGATCCTGTCTGATCAAAACCCTACTGACCCTCAAAGAAGAAGGGTCAAGCCAAACACCGCCAACAAGAAATACTCTTGCTTCCTGTAGATCACTGTGGTGATGTGATGTCCTCTCGATGTACCAAACTCCTCTTCTTAGGAGCTGCTACCAAATGACGAGTTCTTTGTTGAGTTTACATATTAGAGATGCTTTCTGTTATTATTTTCTTTATGTCATCCAGTCTGTTCACTGAGCTCTACTGACCAAGGGTGGTGTCAGGGATTTAATCAGTGAGCTCAAAGCCCATATGCGATAATTTCTTGTTCCTAATGAGAAACTGGTTCCACAGCCCAAGACAGCTTCCCACCACTGCCTTGGCAAGAGGACCCACACTGAAAGGTGGAGGGGGATGAATGGATGCAGCTATGCTTGTGGAGCCTTCTAGACCTGACTTGGTAGATTCTAGTGTTCCTTTCAAAGCCAGGGAGCTGGATGGGAAGCAGCCCAGGTGATTTTTTTTTTTTAAAGCACAGAATAAGAACATCCCTTACTCTTAGTCCTACTGCATAGAACCCGAGATTATTACCAAGTGAGCATCTATGTTTTAGACTTCTAACAGATGTTTGAGGACTAGTTATTAAGTGTCAGAATAGAGGCTTCCATTTATGTGAATGAGGTGGACCCATTACTAAGATTATTTCCACCTAAGAAAGGCAGTGCGTTACTCATCAGATGAATTCTCATTGAACAGTGAACTCATCCTATTAATACCGAGCTCTAGTGTTAGAAAAATCCCAGAGAACCAGGCAAAACAGTCCCAGATTCTTTGAAGCCTGCCGCCTGAAGCTACAGGTAGATGCTGGTACTCCACAGCCTGGAAAAGCCCTCATCTGCGAGGCTCTCTCTTCTTGTTCGACTTTGATTTCTCTTTTAGTAGCTACAGTCTCAGCAAATACTCTGGTGTGATGGGAGAACTAGAGCTGTCAGCTTCTGAGTGAAGACTTGAGATTTCCATTAAATTGATGCCATAATTTGCTGTCTCTCTCAAGGTTTTGCTCTCTAATCCGGGCATCCTTCATCACTTCCTTGGCAAACTGAAGTGGCATGGAGCCACTCGCTGCTGAGAAGTTTGGCACTGACTTGGCTCCGGCTTGCTGAAGACAGAGTGTTTGTGTAGCCTATCAACCCTCTGTTCAATGGGAAGTGGATGTTTTAGTGAAGCTCTTGGCTGTAAATACCTCCAGAAAAACTTATTTTCAATCATTTCTTTCAGCATTGTGAACAAATACATGCTTTGTCCTTCACAAAGACAAACAGCAATGAATTCTCTCCCCCTTCACCTGAATTAGTCATCACAGGGGTGGGAGGGGATTCCCAATCTTTTCAAAAAGTAAGGCTGTTGCTAATGTAGTCTAGGAGAAAAATTATTGGTCAATTTCCAGGACCTGGGCATAGCCCCATATTCTATTCACAGCCATTGTTGTCCCAGTCCTAAGATATAGGAAGACATCACTAAGGTGGTAATTCTGGGGCTTTCAAAAAAGACTTCAAGTGGAAGGAAATTCATGGGTGTAAGGTCCTCTCCGGTTCTATCTCAGGGCTCCCGAGACCCGTGCAATTCAGTACCCAAAAGCATCAGCATCACCACTAGAAATGCAGAGTTCCAGATCTTTCCCCTGACCTCTTGAACCAGATCTACATTGAATTAGATTCCCAGGAGACCCATACATATATTAAACTGTGAGAGACGCATGTTAGAATCGCTTTCTCCTGTGCCCTTATGCATGAGTGCTCTATTACAGGCTGAACCCTTAGTTCCTGATCTACTCCTCTCATCTTGACTCATTCCCAAAACTGTTGAACCACATCAGTCTCTATATTTTGGCTTTCCCTCCTACCCTCAGTCTAACTTACAGCTTTTCTAGCACAAATCCCCCAAATCCAACGCCTTAGGCTCAACACTTAATAGTTAGCATTGATGAAAATCACTTAACCTGTCTAGATGATGGTTTCCCCAGATGCTAAATGGCAATATACATATGTGTCACTCTCTATGGGACACACAAGCCAGAAGGACAAATGAGGTCATTCATATTTAATAGCACTCATTATTATACAGTGAGTGCAAGGCATTATTTGTAGGCATCTGTCTGGGTTAATGGCTGATATCTCCTGAATAGGCTAACCATTTTCACTGCATGCTTAATTCTGAGAATGTTACAAAAGTTGGAGTCTCATAATGCTCCCTAACGGGCTAAGCTATTATCATTGAAAGATGTACTTAACAAGTTTATGAAGATTCTTTAGCAACAGGAAAGGACACTGGCAGGTGAGGTCTTTTGTCAGCATTATCCTTCAGTGGAAACATACAAGAAAGGGATGGCATTAATGTACCAATACATGTTCTTGGTAAAAATAAAAAAATTAAAAAAAAAGAAAGAGATGGCAATGTAGGACCTCTTACTCAACATTATGAAGACACTGGATCAGAGTCCAGAAGGCTCAGATACAAACTTCATACAACTCTGGACTAGAGACAGGAAAGGAGAGGGAGCAAAATCCTGGAAAGCATCAACATATGGCAAGCAGGTGGCAACGTCAGAAATCTGGGAGTAGGCATCCTATGACACTGGCCCTGGCAGGTGCTCCCTGGCAGAGATACGTTCAAGAAACAGAGGGGAATTCAGTGTGTCAGAACCAAGGAACAAAGGCAAAACAAAGAGGAATGAGTAGCCCCGTCAAAGGGACAAACCAGCCAACAACAACTCAAAAAGCCTAGAGTGGGTTGTCTTTGGGAGTGCAGGGTGGGATATGTAGAATGCACTTGTAGACACTAGTACAATAAGTCCCCGACTTGCAAAGAAGTCCTGCTCTGGGAGAATGCCTTTGTAAGTTGGATTCATTTGTAAGTCCGACAAAGTGAATCTTATCCACCTCCGACACAAATATATACTGTGAAGCATAAAAAACACACACACAAACTACAGTAAGTCCCTGACCGTACTGTACTACTGTACATTATCACACGGTACAGTAAACACACAGCAACACAACTGTGACAATGTCCAGTAGAATGTGAGCTACTTCTGCGATCTGTTCACATCTATAAATGTTCGTAATGTGAGATCCATTCATATCTGTGAAAGTTCGCAAGGTGGGGACTTACTGTACTAGCACAATGCCCTAGCTTTCACTGCCATTACACTGTACATGTGGGAATTTTGCTCGGAGATCTAAAGTTTCAGTGCACATCTACCTAAATCCAATAGGAAGCTAGAACCCCTGCTTCTCCACCACTCTGGGCTAGCCATAGACCATTGTGCCTCCTTCCTAATAGTCACACGTCCACTCATCTATCCATGCAGCCTACACCCATTTAGGGAGCACCTACTATGTGCCAGGCTTGATATGAGGCAATATTCACACTCATGGATCTCAAAGTCTAGTGGACAACAATCGAGTGAGCCCAGAGATCAGTGTGAACCTGTCACTGTATTATGAGAGCATATATAGGCAGGTGATGCGGTTAAGAGTAAGGAAGGATTTGTTTCTCTGAGAAAGTGACAGCTGGGCTCAGTCGTGTAGTAATTGACTTGCAAGAGAAGTAGAAAGAGCAGATTGAACAGAAGCAGGGAGCCTGGCAGGAAGAGGGCTGAGGGAAGGGGCAATGTGGGTGGGGTAGAAAACGCAGAAAGTTCCTGAGGCAGGGAAGTAGAATCATACCACGGAACACAAGGTTTGGTTATAGGACGAGACCTCCAGTCCCAGCCATTTAGAAGTCTTCACGTGCAGAAGGCCAGTGAGCACTGGGCCCCAATTTTCCTCCTACTTTTGGAATCTCTAGGTATCTGACTGAAAGAATGATGGAAAGGCAGCTCTGCCCTGAGTTCTTGCGTCCGTATCTTCCTCCATCGCCCTTCACAGCACCTGTGAGGACCAACACTGCATCAGTAACGCAGCAGCCCAGAGGCTTGGCTCTGTATCTGCAAGACACTGGACAAAAAGAAAATCTGGCTGCCTTCGTACTAATCGGGTCATTCTTTAGATAGTGTGTGTTGTGTTTCTAGGCAGAAAGAAGAATTTTCACACTGTTCCCAAACCGTACTAGTGAGAGGTTGGTGTTTTTGACCTTACCAGATGTGTGGCCTTGCTAGGAATATTACCTGATATCACTAGCATTAGTGATAGCACTGGTCTTCCCTGTTGTACTGTGTGAATTTCACTGGTTGGGTTGAAGAATCCACGGCCATTCATTTTCATATTCAGTGTCTAAAAGACACTGAAGTTAAACATAATGAAGGAACCCCACTAGCAAAGATTATTCCATACACAGAATAATAGTTGGTGTTTATCTGGCACTTCCTATGTACCATGCTTCACATATATTGTTTCATTTAATCTTTATAGTAATGCTGCATATTCTAAATACTTTAACCTCTATTTTAGGAATCCGAAAACTGAGATCCAAAGATGCAGAATTCACCAAAGGTGACTCGTTAATAACTGGTGGACCTGGGAATGGAGCCCAGGTCTCTTCTGCATCTCTTTGAGCAGCATCTTAAACACACGAAATCTCCTTTCCTGAAAAATTACAAATACAATCCGCAACTCTAGCTGCAGACAGTTTTGGTGTTATTGCCCTTGAAAATTAATTACATGGCTCCTGGAGACCCCTGACAGAGTCATCATTAGCAATATCATCTGAACTTCCCAGCCCAACCCAGCCCTCATTTTCTCAAGTCAGAGATCGGCCTTAATCCTGCAAAGTCAGCAGTACACATGGTTAGGTAGGTAAAATGTGGGCAGGTGTATAAAAGTACTTCATAAACTGCAAAGGGCCAAACAAATGTTTGAAATGTTACTAAAATCACCCTAAAATATAAAGCAGGAGTGTCAGACTCCAGAATGTTTGTGATATTAGGTAATGTTCCTAGCAAGGCCACACAATTGGTAAGGTCAAAACCACCAACTTCTCACCAGTACTATTTGGGAACAACGTGAAAATTATTTCTGCCTGGAAACACAGCACACAGTATGTTTATTGTCTACATGATGCTCACCCAATGAGTTAAAAATGTGAACAATTCGGCTGAGTTAGCCAGGTTTTGTAGGCTTGACACAATGTCCGATAGCTAATCTTGTCAATTTTCTCTACTGATTTGACAGCTGATTTTGGTAAATAGGTTGACAGAGCTGGAGGCAGAAAATGCTAGGGGAAGGATCAACTCTAAACAATTAGGGCAATACTAATGTATACTTACTAGAGAGGCTGAGAGGGCACAAGTAAAGATTTTCCAATGCTAATAATAAAATTTGTTTAGACATCAGCTAAAATGCCAATATAATGACACTCAATCAGTTTAAAATCAAGATAAAGAACTGAGATTGCCACAGGAAATACTGTATCCAGAAACTTCAACAAGGAAAAGGAGTATGAGTCTGGGGAGGAGAGATCACACACAAAGACATTAAGGAGAGAAAAGAAAAAAAAAGAGGTTTGCTTCTGTGCTCCCTAATTGGCCCACATTCTACTGTGGCTAATTGAAAAGTCTTTCCACGTTACTCAAACCAAAACCCACAAAGACCAGTTTCCTGATCTACCTTCAGTATAGTGATATCGTCAGTTGCAGCAGAAGGAGTACACAGCTTCACTTCCAATCACAGCAGGCAAAATTCTATTACTTTACCTTTCAAAAGAGCACAAAGGCAGTGTGACTCATTCAGCTCTCCTGGTAAAGAACGCCGCCCCATTAGGTAAGTTCCCCAAAGGCTCGCGATCTAAGCCAAATCAGGAGGCAACCATTACTAAGGTGGGGCTGGCGAGTGGGTGAATCAAGTGGAGACAAGGAAACAAGCAATTTTGACCCGTGTCTTCTTGTGTAGTAAATGGGTCTGAGGACCCCCTGGCTGCCAGCAAATAATACATAACAGAAACTGAAGGTAAACTTGGAAGATCTTTTGCTCTTTTCCTCTGATTCAGAGGCTGAGAAAGTATGAGAAAATGGAAAGTTTCCGGGTAAAATGTAGTGGCTGCACTATAGAGTGTATACTGATGGTTGAGATATAATGACATAGAGAGAAAAGGCCTTTGCATGTGAGACTTGTGCCACCATCAGCATGTCTATTGTGAGATAATATTACAGTGCCTTTACTCTGCGACTTTGGCAGGGGTTTGGCGGGGGTGCTGGGGATCAAACTCATGGGCTTGTACTTGCTAGGCAAGCACTCTACTACCTGAGCTAAATCTCCAACTCCTCTTTTTGTGACATTTTTATAAGAGATAAGGAATTGTGGGTCTTCCCATAATACAGAACTGAAAATGAAGGTACAGAGCCCTTTCTCCCTGCCTTGGCGTCACAGTAGCGGACCACACCAGTTCTACACCTCAGTTCCCTCTACCTCTTTGTACTCTGTGTGCACCAGCCTCCCTTCCTTGGCCCCAGTCGCATACAGACATAAGAAAGCCTGTCTTATCTTGAGCTGGGACAACACCAAGGCACAACTTACATTTCAGAGTTTCCTAGTGAGATCAAGGGCAGCCTGGAAGCGTACCTTTGTTAACATGTTCCCTCCCTTGCCCTGCTTCCTGCCTTCCCTTAGTTGTCTCCTGGGAATACTTCTGTGATAAATTACTTTTTCCAGTAATTCTCACGGCAGTGTCTACTTCCGGGGAACCAACCTAAGTGTCAACTTTTATCAAAATCATCTGTCAGGATAGGCTAAATTTGGGGGTATGATCAAAAACCAGTGAATATTCAAGTTTTTTTGTTTTTTGTTTGTTTGTTTGTTTGTTTTTGGTGCCGGGAATCCAACTCAGGGCCTTGTGCTTGGAAGGGAAATACTCTAACCACTGAGCTAAATCCCCAGCCCCAAATGTTCAAGGTTTTAAAAAAATTATTACAATAAAAAAA
>PVJO010024358.1:0-24503 GCA_004026905.1 Hystrix cristata | reverse complement strand
TCTGCCAAAAGGGGTTGTGTAGAGCAGTTGAAAGGGGACAGCCTGGAATCAGTACTGTAGAGACAGGAGAAGGTGGTTCTTCAAGCATTTTAGAAAAGCATTTTCAAGTCAAGAGAGTTATGAAAATGTGCTACCTTCTAGGAAGAATCAGACTTCAAAGAAGGCTATTAATTGGACAGAGTAGTCTGCAGAGAGGTCGACAATATAGAGATATTCCAATGGAATAAGGGCTTAAAATGTTCTGTAATGGAAAAAAACATAAGAAATGTGACATGAAGTCCCTGGGAGGGGGCGTAGAACGATATGGCAAAGCATAAAAGACATAGATCGAAAGAGACACTTTCTTCTCATGCCTTGTAGCCTGTGGCCATCATATTCCACAGAGACCTGAAGTCACTGTAGGGCTTCAGGAGATACGGTCAATAGTGAAGCAGGACTCCAGATTCTACAGTACTCTGATAGTCACCTGTGTTTGGTGGCCTGTATTGAAAGAACCAGAAGTGAAGCAATTGTTCACGCTGGTCTGGTACTCTCCCCAATAATTTTTACCTTTCATATTGAGAATCCTGAGACATTAAGACTGATATTCAAAATGATGCCCTAAACCTAGGGAAACTTCTCAGTGACCTAAGAAGAATTTAATAATGTTCCCCTAGCAACAAACATCAATGAGTGGTTGGGAAGACACTTTGATAGCGCTAGCAATATCAGTGATGAATATCATTTAGTTCAGTTTGATTCTTAACGAGCCTTTTGGAGGAAGATATATAAACTGTGTTCTTTATATTGTATTCGCTAAACTAGAAAAGTGGACAAAGCCAATTTCTAAAAGCAGTTCGAAAAATAAGGCCCAAAATAAAACATTTGATAATTAACCATTGGATATACTCGTAAAATTCAGTTATTACAAAGACCATTCTCTTTAAGAAAGTTCAACCACGGCTGATGGTTCTTAGTGGTGAACTACAAATAAGCAAAAGGATAAAATCCTGAATCAGCTTTTTAGAAGATATGTCAGAGAAGAGAATCGCCTCTGTTACAAGGGCTACTGAGCAATTAGACAGCCAGAATCTGCCAAGTCACCATAACAAAGGGGCTGGTGACCATTCAGATGAGCTCCTGGGAATCATATCTAGAAGACAACCAAAAAATGAATGTGGCAGAAGCATATACTGTGGATTTTTCCCTCCTACAGCTGTTTGCACGCTCTTAAGAGAGAACGTTTTGAAAATCTTCTACCTGCCTAGTAGAACGCCTGCCATTGAGGTACTCAAAAAGAAACTGGAATTCTCGAGGTAATTTGTACACAAACAGGCTCACTCACACATACTCAGATTTGAAAAATTACTTCTTCAGTCATCCCTGATTAATATCAACTAAAACACATGTTACATAATTGGGAAACTTGTTTTGAAAAATAGTTATATGAAGTCCAACCTCACGGCTACAAATCAACATTGACATGAGTACTTTTGAGTCCTGGAACTTCCAATTTCCAAATCATCTTGCTTTTCTTCCCTCTCTCCTCCCTCCTCTCTCCTGTTTCTTCTTTCCTCTCTCTTCTCTCTGTCTCTCTATCTCTCTCCGTCCCTCCTTCTCTCCCTCTCTTCCTCCTCATCTTTCTTTCTCTCTCTCTCTCTCTCTCTCTCTCTCTCTCGACATACAGTATTAAGAAAGTAAAGGCCAAAAAGATAAACAGCATGCTAAGGTAGGTCATGACATAGCGCTGACCTAATGTACAAAGAAATGTTAGTGTAAAAATAAGTGTCCACTTGAGTATTAATTTAAAAAGTCATATTGGTAATACCTTGAAAAGAAGAAGTTAAGTAAGAAGTTAAACAACCAACTATTTGCTTGAAATGTCTTCTTTGTTTTATTGGTTCCATAAAATCACCACTGGAATGTTTTGACATTGGAGTGCTTCAGCTAATTAAGTGTTCTGGTTGACAAAGTGCTTGACCAAAAACACCTTTCGCTTCAACCCTTCATGCTGAAAAGATTTTCTTCCACAGGCTCGGGTACTTTATAGCCCTTCAAAGAAGACTTTGTTGTATTTAAACAAATCTTTTCCTTGTGTCTGCAGCTGGAAATGTTATCCTTTTTCTGCTCTGCCATGCATTTTAAATAATTTTCCTAATTTTGTGTCTACCTTCTTATTCCAGGCACTCAATGCGTGGACAACACCCTGGGTCCCCCATTGAGATGGAACTTTGCCATGTGAGCCCATACTCCCCCAAAACATCCCCAATCTAGCTGCTGCTCACGACAGTCAGGGACTGATCAGACACCATAATCCTCCAAGTGCGAATCCATTTGTAAACTACTTGGTCCATGTTCCTTGTACTTCTTGTGCAACCAAGTCTCAGAACACAGCATTTAGAACATAGCTTTAGATTCTCCCTTTTTACTTCAATGAATATGCAGTATTTGGATTACATAGCATTTTAATCAATTTTCATGGTTTTTAAAATAATTTCCAAGCATTAGCTAGAGAGAATCTCAATAAAACTAATGAATGCTAAGGCTCTAAAAAAATAAGATTCCTCAATGCTTACCCATTCTAGGCTAATTTCTAATTTAGCAATCCATGAAAGACAAACTTTTTATTCTAAGTAATAAATCTCTTAAATGGACTTTTAGTCTCCATGATAGTCAGAAGGGTTGATTCTAGAAGAACAAATTAGAACTCACAGCCTATTCTTTAGGCCAGTTCTGATATTTGTGGTCCTTGGCGTGAACATTCTAAATAGTAGTTAATATTCACCAAGGATTTTATATACTTATTTATTCCCATCCTTACCATGGAAGAAATTCGAGACCAATTTTTAAGGACACATAAGAGATAATTTAAAATATACAATTGAGAATTGGGAGGGTGGATATAAGTAGAGTAGAGAGTAAAACTGAAATAAAGGTAAATATTCCAAGAGCTGTGATTTCTTAAATTCACTCATTTATTCCTCAACAAAGTACCCACTACTTGTCTGGAACTCATCTGAGGGGCTCTATGATGATATCGTCCTCCTACCAGTTGATTACTTCAGATACACAATCTATTCTGATTGATTGGTGTTATGCCTTACGGTTAATTTACTATTTTAATATTTTCCCTAATGCTAGTAATATAACAGAGAGAAAATGAACAACACGGTCCCTTCCCTTACAGGCTTGTAGCCTTTCACGGGCAGATATATATACAAGCAACTACAATGGAAGCATCGTCAAGTACCATATAATGCATTAAATCAAAACTAAAACAAACAAAAATGGCAAGAAAACAGACCTGTGTGAGTCAGACAGATAGGTAGAAACCATGTCATGAGGGCTTTGTTACCTTTCCCAAGACATTTGAACTTGACCCTTTCTGAGTTTTAAGAAGGAAAACAAAATAAGTTGTGTTGTATGTTAGAAAGACGACTCTGGTTGAAACGTGGAACATCTCCTGCTGCCCCCACCTGGTCAAATTCTACCAGTCAAGATCTGGCTCAGAAGTCCTCTGCACACTTAGACCAGTTCTAAGTAAGGCTTATGGAGCCAGAATGCCTGGGCTTAAATCCTGCCTTATAACCAGAAGATGTCTTACTGCAGGCAAGAAATTAAAATTTCTCTGTCCCTCAATTTTCCCATCTGTAAAATGGGATTAGGTACATACTGTCTGGGTAGTTGTAAGGAATAAAAGGTATTGCAAGTAGATGATACAAGTAAAGTGCCAAGAGCCTTGTTTAGAACTTGTTAACCCTCACTGGGCACTTTACATACAATTATTCTCGCCTGTATGATAACCGTTTAAGAGATAGATCATTATCACGTCACCATATTTATAACCTTTCCAGCCACCTTTCACAGTATCAGACACAAAACTGAGTTTTAGACTTAGCTAAATTTTTTTTGTGAAATTTCTATGTTCCGCTGTTGTGCTTACCTTTGACAATTGACAATAATTTTGCTTTTGACTTTCCTTTGTGTATGTCAACATGAATATGAATTTGAAAGCTTCAATTATCCAGTGTGGCTTATGCTAACTTTCTGGACTGGATATCAGTGTGTCATCTCACAAGAGATGGGGCATCTCTCTTTGGGTGGAAACATTTTGTGATGTGCGCCACTCTTACATTTCTAAAGCAATGGACGTATGTGTGAGGTCTCTGCACAGTGCTATAGAGAATTTCAGGCCATTAAAGTGGAAAGAAGTACTGCTGAGACCCACCAGGCCACTGGCTTCTCTGACCTGAAGTGCTGGGCGATTTCTGCAGAACAGAAGGAAAACCATGACCCGGTTGGCCTCAAACTTGCCAAACTCTAAGTACATTGAGATAAATATTTAAATAAATATTTCAGCAGACAAAACTTGGAGATTATTTGTCTGTGAAACTTGGAAAACATATATGGGAAACTGTTCCATGCAATTTCCATATTTTTCTGTGTTTGGCCCAGGTGAAAATAGAGCTGCAGAGAGGAGTCAGGTGCTTTGTGAAAGGTCTCAGTGGAACCAGAGCGCCTTACATCACTGTGGCTGGACAGGAAGAATTTGTGAAGACATTTTATTAGACATCTTAGGACACAGAAAATATAGTTTCCATGACACACATTTCAGCACATGTGGACTCACTAAAGTTTAAAGGCGAGAGTCTCCGTAGAGCAATCCAGACCAGCTGGTGAGCTACTCTGGGATAAAGATCGTGGCACTTCAGGAATCTTTGCGAATTTTGTCTCCAGTGAAAAAGCAGAACTTTCTTATTCTGTTTTGCTTTCTGTGGTTTCAGGTCTATTGTGCTCTATTGGTTTTACCTCTCAGACTAGCCCTTTGAGTTTAGAGCTTCTCTTGCCTCTTCCCTTCTGTATTTTGCTTTGTTATCGTCATTGTTGTTCGGATTCTGTTCTCTTTCTTTCTTCTTTTTCTTTTTTATAAAATGAGTTAGGGGCCCACTTAATTCTGAACCAAAGGTTAGCCTCTGTACATGCTGTTGTCTAGCCCAGGGTCGTAGAATTTTAGTCCAATTTAATGCACTGGACCCAGATTTAGGGTACAAGAAAAGATCTGGGTGCCAAGTCCTTACTCTTTGACAATCTCTGAGGCCTGCGGAGATCTAGTCATGGTTCCTGTTACAGAAACTGCTAACGCTATCTCAGTTTCAACATCCTCTTTTCTCAAATCCATATTAAATATTTCGCCTGAAGTGACTGTTTGCCTTTTCCTCCACTGTTTTAGAAATCAGTCTGGTTCCCTGGGGAGATTCAGGAAGCAATAACCCCAGATTTTTAGGGGACTCAATCCCATATTCTTTATATTACCCAGCATATTCTGAAGTCTTAAAATAAGGGCAATGTG
This sequence comes from Hystrix cristata, assembly GCA_004026905.1. Lineage (NCBI taxonomy): Eukaryota > Metazoa > Chordata > Mammalia > Rodentia > Hystricidae > Hystrix > Hystrix cristata. The sequence goes on along the minus strand of PVJO010024358.1, from coordinate 19,174 downwards.
CTCAGTTAGAATATTTGGGCTCTGGAGGCAGACAGATATGCATTCTATATCAACTCTTCCATTGAAACTTTGAACAATTTATTTTTAAAAATATCATTGGATTTTAAAATTAAAACACTTATTGATGTGCAATATATACCTAAGCTCAATGACCTTTCAGAGCGAGCAACCCCATGTAATGAGCGCCCAAGTCTAGGCAGAGGACGGCCAGCCCCAGGTCTCCCTACACAGCTGTCTCTGATCCCTTTCCTGACGTGGACTCAGGGCACGGGAGACTACGGTATCCCAATGTGGAATGCTGGAGATGTTTTGACCTTGTATGTGACCTTTCTAGGCATCAGTTTCTTCCCACATAAAATCAGGAAAATAAGAGCCCCAATTACCAGGAATGAAAGATTAAATGACATTATCACTGTAACATAGTTTGTGCAGAATGCGATATTTAACAAACTCTTAAATACTGTTGCGATAATTTATTCAGATTATTTGCCTACTTGTTTCAGACTGATCTGATCTATCATCGGCTTGCCTTACCATGGAACAAGCACCATCTACGTTTTATTCAATATGCCAAGTTTTGAATCTGACCAGGAAAGCAGAGTTGCAAAACCTGTGAAAAAGAGGAAAAGAATTGAACACAGACACAGCAGGGGTCCACCGAAGGCAAACGCTGGGAGCTGACAAAACCAATTTGATTGGTGGAACAAAGAGGACGAATGCAGTGGGAGAACAGGGGGTTTTGTCAGTAAGAGGTGAGGGGAAAGGATCAGATAATAGCTCTCCCAAATCACAGATATTAAATCCAAGTCGAGCAGATGCTGAGAATCACAGTCATGGAAAGTTCTGGCACTGATTGGGCACAGAAGGAGAGTCAAGGCATAGGAAAATGGTATTAACTTATTTTAGGAGCAGAGTATGTTTAACATAGTATTTATACAAGGGTCAGTCCCACGCTTCCTTGAAGGTAATATCAATATAGAACTGTAAATTGGCTTCTAGTAGGTTCTATGATGGCCTCTGGATATACAGAAAACAATTTTATCTTATGTCTCCTCTCCCAGACCTTGCCTTGTTTTACCTGATTCTAGCTTACCCGCCTCCCTTCCTTTCCCCAGTTCTGTACCATTCATGGCCCCATAGAACAGAAGGAGAAGTTTTCTATCCTAGAAGCATTCTGCTGTGTAAAGCTCTTTAACCCAATTTCCTAAAGTAGCCAACAATGAACTGGGGAGAGTTTCAAACTTTGAATGAAGCTCAATTGTTCCTTTTGGGAACCCAAGGCATTTTAGTGAAGCCGTACCTGATAGACTTTTGTTCTTATCTATCTTTTCCCAGACTAACTCCTTAGAAATTAGTCTGATTGTTATACAGATGCAAGCAATCTCAATCAAAATACCAACAGCATACGTCACAGAACTAGAGAAAACAATCCTAAAATTCATATGGAATCAGAAGAGACCCGGAATACCAAAAGCATATTTGGGCAACAAGAGCAAAGCAGGAGGCATCACAATACCAGACTCCAAGTTACGCTACAAAACAACAGTGATTAAAAACCTCATGGTACTCCCACAGAAACCAACATGTGGATGAGTGGAACAGAACAGAGGAAGTAGAAACGTCCCCAGGCACATTCAGCTACTTGATCTCCAACAAAGGGACCAAAAACATGCACTGGGAGAAAGTCTACTCAAGTAGTACTGGGAAAACTGGTCATCTATTTGCAGAAGATTGAAGCTGGAGCGTATATTAAACTAAAATCAAAATACATCAAAGATCTAAACATTAAAACAAAAACACTGAGCCTACTGAAAGATAAAATAGGTAAAAATACTGGCAATCATAGGTGTAGACAAGGACTTTCTGAACAGAACACCAATTGCACAAGAAATAACAGTAAGAAACCACAGATGAGATTACATCAAATTAAATAGCTCTGCACAGCAAAGGAATCAATTAGTAGAATTAAGAGACAACATACAGAATGGGAAAATATTTTTTCCAGCTACTTCTCAGACAGAGGATTAATATCTAGAATATATAACCCCCCAAAATGAGATCACCTAAAATAAAAGACCTAATCAAGAAATGGGCAACTGAAATGAGTAGACACTTCTCAGAAGAAGAGATACAAATAGCCAATAAACAGGTGCAAAATTGTTCAGCATTTTTGGCCATTAGAGAAATACAAATTAAAACAACTGTAAGATCTTCTCTTACACCAGAAAGAATGGCAATCCTAAAGAAGTTAAAGAATAACAAATGCTGACATGACTTTGGTGAAAAAGGAACCTGCCTACATCGCTGGTGGGAATATAAACTAGTACACCCACTATTGAAATCAGTACGGAGATTTCTCAAAGAACTAAAATTATAAATTTCACTAAAATTATAAATTCCATATGACCCAGTTATTCCCCTTCTAGATATCTTCCCAAAGGCTAAAGACATTACTTGGAATACATGCATACCAATCTTTACAGTCGCACAATTCATGACAGTTAAATCCTGGAAGCAGCCCGTATGCCCATCAACAGTTGAATGGATAAAGAAAATGTGGTATCTAGGCATAAGGGAATACTACTTAGCTATAAAGAAGGGTACATTTGAGACATTTGTAAGAAAATGAATGTACCTGGAAAATGTAATGTTGAGTAAAATAAGTCAGGCACACAAGTTTAAACACTGTATGGTATCTCTCACTTGAGTAAGGGGAAGTACAAACAAAGGTCAAAATACAGGATGGATAGAAGGAAAAAAGAGGATAGATCTGTTACAAATGGAAAGGGGTTCAGGAGACCACGAGGAAAGAGGGAAAGAGAAAGAGGGGCAGGGGAAGGGAAAGTAAGATGATTTAAAATGTAGAAAATATAGGTACCAAATACCTGCACTGAATGTAAACATTGCATGTCATAAACATGAGCTAAGAATAATAATAACTATTGTTACTAAGAATAACCACAAAAATGAAAATGGGGAAAGGGGATTTAAGAATGGAGGAAGGGAGGTGAGTGGAAAAGGAGAGGGAATTTAAAAACTATTATGTGCATGTACCTACTCCCTAAAATGAATGTAAACGTCATGTACTGCAAACATGTACTAATAAAATAAAATTAGTTAGAATAAAATTTGAGAAGTAGCACAGCCTAATGGAAAGTACACAATCCTGCAGTGAACACACGCTTGGTAAAGTTCATTTCCTTAACTTTCCCTTTCAGCACAGGAGTGTGCGATACACTCTGGCTGAGAAGTCTAACGTACCTGGGCTGGAAACCCGGCTCTGTAATATCTCTATGATTTTGAGCAAATTTCACAACTTCTCTAAGTCTTAATCTCCTCCTTTATACAACAGTTAATCATCACATACACAGGATCATCGTGGAAGTAAATGAAATTATTTACATTGAGCATCTTGCTCAGCACTCAGCACAGAGTAGATAATTAGTGTAAAAGGTTTTAGTAATAATAATCTTAACAAACTGACTCAATATTCTAACTTGTTTGTATTGCAATTAATGTTCCTAATTAGTGATTAATGTAGGACTTATCATCATTATCACAGCAAGTGTTCGTTGAACCCATCCAATGTGCCAGATACTATTCAAAATATTACATTATCTCAACTTTACAAGTCTTCTGAGTTTGTTTTACTTGTACCCTCAAATTCTACAGATGAGAAAACTGAGATTAAGTAATTTGTCCAAGTCCTGTAGTAGTAAGGGGTACAATGAGTTTTGAAGTAAAAATGTTTGACTGAAATGTCTAACTGCACAGTCCACAATCTTAACCACATCTCTACACACCACACTGCCGTCCCACTTGTTCTGTTTACAGAATCAATTTTAGAGCTTGTCCCATGCATCTGTAACTGTTTTTAACAAACGATAGACATATGGTTTTCAATGCGCTTGGGTTCAAGGTTTTGCGTCCAGCGTGTTTGCCAAACACATGCTTATTGGATTTGAGAAGAGGGTGTTTGGGATTCAGTGGTTCACGTTTAATGTCATATGTATTTTCCTAAAACTTCACGCTTATTCTTTTGAAGTACAAATAGCACCTGACACTTGAACTGCCTCCCTCGTACTATTCTTTCATGAGACAAGCACAGTCTTTCAGCAAGTTCAGTGCTGATGGTCGTCTCCCATGATGGCCATGCCACGGGGTCAAATTCAGACTTCCATGGTGATCAATTCAGGACCAGTTAAATATGTGGCTCACGATTGCTGCATGTCAACATTTTAATGAGTGCTGGTGGATGTTTGGTTTATGAGTGGGAGCTTGGAGAGAGAAAATATCCCTTACAAATATCAGCTCGTTAAAAGTAAAGCAATATTTACTATGCTCCATGCTTAACAAAAATTACTGAATTGTGCTTTCTGTGCTTACCATATGATCTTTAGCTTAATTCCTTTCCATCTAAGGTTAGCATTATCATTTTTCTATATAATACAACCCACTATATGAATTCTCCTATCTCTGGATTCTTCCGTTGTCTGTGGTGCTACCTGCCTGTCCCTTCTTAATCCTCACCTCTGTTATCTTCTGTGACACGCAGCTTCTGTTTGTTAAAATACTGATGTGCTCCTGGTACTCTGAGAAAAATGAAGACTAACAAATCTTTTGATCTTTCCCTCAGGTTTTGTAAAATATAATCAGGATACAGTGTTGGGTATGGTGAAATTAGAGAAGCATGCACAAGGCCAAAACATGGCTAAGGCAAGAAGACACTTAGCTCTGTGGAGGGGATGTGCAGTGGGGGGATCCACAGAGGAGTTGGCCTTTGAGTCACTCACTAATGACGCCCAGAAAACTGTCATCTATACCAAATGGATAAGAGCTTTCTAGGTATAAGGAGCAGTGTGAACACATCCATAAAGGCATGAAATGATGTACCATGTTTAGGGTCACAAAAAGTTTCTCATTTTGGGGAGATAAAAGATGGAAATATATCCAGAATCTCAGAGGAGAGGTATTTGAAATTTTACTAAGAATTTTTTTTATATGTCTGCCTCTGTGACAGGAACTGTGTAGATAATACTAATCACGACAGTGATAGTGCGCAATCTAATGGTGCAGACAGCTCATTCTGTGAGGCCAGCATCTCCCTGATACCAAAATGAAAGATACTATAAGAAATCTAAAGACCAACACGCTTGTGAATAGTAATGCAAAAAGTCCTCAACAAAATACTAGCATTTAACAACACATTTGAAATACTTTCTTGGATAACAAATCAGTAGTAACAGTGAAATAAAAGTGAAACCTCAAATAACAGTTCCTCATTTTACAACTAATGGTATTTTACTGGAGAAAACTTACTGTTAATCACCCTTGAACTTATTTAAGACATGGACATATCCTATTAAAATTACAAAACGTTAGAATTTTATATAATTTAATGCTGAAATATGTGAAAATCTTCTAAGTCTTGACACACTGTCGTCTTTACTAATTGTAATCAACACCCAATTAGTTTATTTCACTTGGGGAGTTTATTTGAAAGACATGGGAAAATCCCCAGCTTTGCTTACTCCAGTATCGAAGCAAACTAACATGATGATTTTGCAAAGTAAAATCATACTTGGCAGAGGAATACATGAGCCATTGGGATCATAATGTATTTTCTCACAATCACTGACAAATTTCCTCAATTTCATGTACTGTTTTTCCTAAGAATTGTTAAAAATACCCACAAGCCTTTTTGCAGCCCATAGAGTTTTGCTGAATGGCAAGAAAGTATTTTTACTTTTCCCCTGTCTCTGTGTACATGTTTACTGACAAATGTAGTGTAGGCTCATTTGCCACCTCCATCCTTGCACCCACGGTGCTCCTTAAAAGACTTTATGCAGTATCTGTAAGAACCAAGCAGAGGACTTTCATTCGGTGACCCAGGGAGCAGAGTAACAAATCTGTAATACAAAGTGACAAACTGGGTAATGTATAAGAGGTTTCTTTTCTCCTACCAGAAATCATGGCTTAAATCGATAGCCTAGAGCTAACTTGAAAACATGTTAAACACATATGAACCTATTGGGCTCAAAATCCCATAAATACTGTTGTATCATTATGATTTTTCTATGAACTTTTTAAAAGACTTAAGATGTAATGCTTGGGACCAAAAATTAGTATGTGAGTAAAATAAAGTTCAACAATTAAAATAATAAGAATAATAAAAACTTATTGGCTTATATTTCGCCTGGATTAAAAAAAAGTTCCAAAAATTCCCAGGTGATAGCAATGTGGCCCTGGCCAGGGGAGGACAGGATGGGGCATGGGGGTAGGGTCTAGACAGATCCTTGAATCTGGTGAAAGTTAGAAAATGATGGATAAAGCAAAAAACCTAAGTACAGTGATCCATGGAGCCAAGTGTCCAGAATGCAGAATCTGGAAAGGGAGATCATGGTGAGTCTGAGTTTCATAATAGCAAGTCCAGTCTTTATTGGTGGATGACATAAAAGCAAGTCTCTGTGAGCTGACACCGGCGCCTGAGATGAGCCAGCAGGTTCCAGCAACTTGGATAAATCAGGGGCCAGGCACGTGGGTAAGAAGCAGGCAGGACAGAAACCGGGACTCTAAAGCAGGGATCAGACCTGGGGACTTAAGGGTCAACGGCATCAGGGCTGAACCCAGAAATACTTACATGAGGCTGCATGTGAGAAGGTACATGTTGAATACATTCCCAGTACTCTCCCAGCTGCTATATATAGTCATCCTGATATGGACATGCAGGCCTGTGAGGGCTTAGGGACAACTTGGCTTCAGAAGACTGGAAGGTAAGGGACAGGCAGGCCAGACACCTCGAGTACCACAGTTGATCAGTGAGCAGCCTTTTATAGATCGTGCCTTTCTTTCAAATTATAAATTATTTAAGAAAAAGCTAGAAATCTTATCAAAGTCTGAGGCTTCTAAAAAGAAAGATACCACTAAACTTTTCCTCCTGGTTACTCTGCCATCAAAGTCAATTCAGAGAGAATCTGTGAATCTAGAAAGTTTGTCTTCTGTCTGTGCCTCTCATTTAAGCAGGATTTTTTTCTTCTCTGGGAATTATTATTATTTTTTTCTTCTTTCCCCTCCTAAAACAAGGTGGGAGTTAGAATTCCACTAATTATACTTCTGACTAAATAACTGACTACCAATTGAATTTTAGTCGTAATGTGTTACTTAAACTTTAGTTTCTTTTTAAATAGGGTGGTATTTTTTCCCAATAACTGAAAGTTACAAATTTTACCCTTAAGGGGAAGTGGAAAGAGTCCTGTGTGTTAGGCAAAGACGGCCCACGGGAGGCAGGGACACAATAGAAGGTGCTGAGTATACTCCGGAAAACTGAAGACATGGAGAAAGCTATCACCCATCTTTACAACTTTGTTGCAGTTTGAAATTTTTTAAAAATTAAAATATTAAGTAACCTCAAAAATATGTGGTAGTTATCATATATTTATACTCAAGAATGGCTAGTCCAAGAAATAATCCAGTCCATAGGGCATTGCTACTCTGTCATAAGAGGTTTATTCTCTTCATAAGTAAAGGGTCAGTTCTTGCAATGTTAGCTTTTTATACAGAATAAGGAGGGTCATTTCAAAAAAGATTACATTTTTTAACCAGGAGACACTAGTGCACTTAATGTAGCAGTACCTTCAGCAAAAATAGGTTGTGTAATAATTCAGAAATATAAGGAACAATCTTATTCCCTAAAAATTAGACTGCAGACTTTTAAAGCTTCGACAGCCTTCAAAGTGGAAGGTGGAAAATGCTTGGGGACAAGCGGAAATTCTAAACCCTGACCATGGCAGAGATTCAGCTCTTCGTTTAGTCATTTCTAACCTTTTCACTGTTTATTGTTATGCACCTGACAATGGGATTCAATTTTTAGATCTTTATGCCTTTTCCTAACTCAATGACACCACAAAGGCAGTCATTTCCGATGGCATTTGGAATCCCAAGCCTTAATTCTTTTCTAGGAACAATAGAAATAAACAATGCATTTTAGGCCTTTCCCCATTTCCTCTTTAAACAGAGACATTTCACTATTCACTTTTGCAGGCCGGCACACTCACTGTGAGTTCTGGTTTAATTCTCTGATTGTCTTTCTCATTCTAAGTATGTCTTAAAATGGTAGCAGAGGAAGTTTTCAATGTTTGGTAGCTGCCTCGTGCTAGAAGAAAAAGAAAGTTTAATTTGAAGCTTTAAATTCACCACACACACACACACACAGAGACACACACACACACTCACACTCACTTTTCTTTGGGTAACCTGAAGCTTTGAATTTCTTAAACTGAAAAGCACTCTTTTACTCTTTGGAATATTTGAAAATAAGCCAACACATTGAAATTTCCAAATGTCCTCGCCGAGTCCATAGCTACATGATAATATTTGCTAAACCATCAAGCTCATATCTCCAGGAGGACAATGTTATTGTTGCCTGAGTTTTCGGGTGAAAAGTCCTAGCTCTGGGTGTTCCATCGTGTCAGGCTCGTCCACTGCTCCCAAAATGCCAACTTCAGAGACAAACAGTGGTAAGAGATGGGAAAGGAGCTTTGGTCAGTGTAGCCATGCTTAGAGGGGGAGGGCAGATAAAGAGGCTCAAGATCTGTCTTGGAGGGGCTGACAGAAACCTTGGGGTTTCATAGAAAAGAGGAACCAAAGGCAAGGACTGGGGTTTGCGTGGCTGGTAGCCTAGGTAACTGGTCACATCATGGTCTGGCTGATCCGATCTCGGGACTGGTTCTGTGATGCACTGGGAGAGACCTCATTGCTTGAGAGTTCAAATTAGTACCTATCATGAGATGGGCTCCTTATGCTCAGGGAGGCAGCCTCGGCCTTGGTTCCGCGGCGGGGTAATTGCTCCTGCTTGGCGGGGAGAACCTTATCGCGTGGTGGTCTGTGAGGCTCTACTTTTCCTGGAAGCTCTGTATTTTTTTTTAAATCCAAGGTGACTGCAGATTTGGAACAATGACTGGAGACTTGTGTGTTTTCTCCAAGAGGTCCAGAACTGGGTTTTGTGAAAACTGGCAAATGGATGTTCCTACAAAGCCTGTCCTAGTAACTCTTATGCTGGTGTCCTCAGTCTTGAAGGGGCTGAGACAGGCTAGGTGAATTTAGGGCTAGTAAACTTTGTATTACAAATTTTTAGACAGGCCCTCTTTATGTTCTTAACATGCCTAAGCACAGAGCAGAGCAGGGATATGGCCCAAAGCTTTAAGCTGATAAAGGATATAAAAGAAGGGCCGAGATCCTGAACTTTATTCTCTTTTAGCTACCCACTGGGCACCTGCAGGCCTGGCCTCGAAGCCCCTTGCATCATTTCTGAGCTGTGAGGCATTAGGAGAAAACAGTCCCAAAGGCTTACCAGGTCAGCCAAATGAGTATAGTTGCTTACTGCTTCTGTCCAAAGAGACAAATTCAATGATTTCATGTTGTTAGAAATCTGTATCATTTAGGGAAAAATTGAGATGTCCTTTTTCTTTTTGTTATTGTTATTTTAGTTCCCAAGTGAATTGTCAAAATAAGCATTAGAATTTAATAAAATACACAAGATGATATACGTCTCTAAAGTGACTTTATGCTTACCTTTAAAATGAATCTGGAAATGTGAGAATTTTCGAAATAAGTTTAAATTCACTTTTGTTAGTGTTTGCTTCATATTCATCTCTGAAACCTATTATCTTAATGGCAAATTACATTAAGTAAAAACTAGTTTACTCATTTTATAGCATGAGGAATTTCCTTTTTCACATGTCACTATTAATTTATCATTGATCCCATCACAAAGACATTTCTTTTAAATGAAACTGCAAGAACTCACAGACACGTCTCTCTGATGAGGCACATGCATCTACACATTTCGACTTCTTTGTCGTTCTTCAAAAAGATGTTTGCCCAACTTTCCTAGCAAAGTGCTTTTTATCACTGACTATACTTACGTTGTCAAATTGATGCCACATTTAAACTGTCAACGTTGGTAAGGCCAGAAAGAACAATGGTGCTAAGAGAAAACAGATATCTGCATCTGGGTGAGAACTCTTCTCTCTAGAGGCAAATAAAATAGATAATAACCCCAAGTTGCCAGAATTTGACATGGTGGGCCCAAACTATCAGTAGATAGTGAAACAAACTTATCAAAGCCAGAAAATGCATTTTGAACATGTGAAGAACACTTGGGTTTCAATTCTAAAAGTCTGTTCCGATCGTGTCCAGATCATTTCTGACACGGTCTAGGTGGAAAGTTCTTTCAGTTGACTGACTGTTAACAAATGAGTTCTCAATTATGCATCTTTGGTGAATGGCTTGTGCTCATCTAGTTTGGTGCATCCGTTGTCTTGCTGATTTGCTGAGTATTTTTATAAGAACTTTATAGCTTTAAAGAGGCAGTGTGTCCTTTTTCAAAGAAGAGTTCTATTTCATGAGCACAACACAAGCTCCCCACGTACGGGCTTTGAGCGTATCACCAAACTGGACCATGGCTGTATTTATCATCTCACCAGTAAAGTTCACACCTTGTTTCTCCATAAAGCCCCCTCCTCTGAGTCTTTCGGTGTCTCCAGTCATTTTCTCCTATCGGATAAATATATGATGAGATGCATTTAGCTCTGCGGAAGGCAATTAAATATCGTGAATATAGTATCACATATCCTGAGCTAGAAAAGCATGTAAGTTCCTACACATAGAAATGGATGAACATTAATAATGTACATATAGCATTCTAGGTGACTGTTTAGAGCTGAGATTTTTGTTTGTTTAAATTTCGTTGCTCAAAGAAAACTAGTCAAATAAAAAAGGAGTAACCAATTCAAACATAGGAAAATCTGATAGGAATTCATTTGTTTATATTCTTCTTGCAAAGAATGCTATTTAGTCCTTTCCATCTCTGGAACAGAAGGATTTTAGGGGTTGCTGTAAGTACTCTATTAATTTAAATTATTTAAGTCTTTTAGATGACTGCATCGACTTGATTATTATGCTTAGATGTTTTATCTTCTTTATCAATTTCTGTCATACATTTTTTCACCTTCAAATTCTCTCATCCATTTATTCATCCATAAGCACCCTCATATAAATGGCACAAAAATTATTAAGTAGAGGTCATGAAAATATCGACTTGAAAAGAAAAGATAGACATGTACAAAACCATTACAGATAAAATAATGAAAAAAAATTGTATAAAATAATAAATGGTACAGACCAAAACCACCTTGTGAAGGGAGAGAAAAGGTGACCCACTCAAGAAACGAATGAATGATTCAGGAACACAGAGAACCAAGGGGTTGACTCCTCAAACTGACATGGGTGAGCAGACAGGAAAAGGAAAATTTTGAGGGCAAGCATATAGGAAGTGGGCAGAGAAGAATTTGCAGACATATCCTGATGTGACATATTTACCATGCTTGAGAGATGTGCAACATTTTTCATTCACTTTTACCACATTAATAGAGCACATAATTCTGTCTGGGCTCTGTGTCAGACATTGGGGGTGTGAAGCTAAACAGATCTATACTACTGTGGATTTCACTGTCTAATGGGGGATGTAAGTTTGCTGTGTAAGAGAAATGTCTTTATATTAAATTTCTAACACTAAGTTTTGCCTGTTTCCTTCATTCAGCTATTCAACAAGTATTTCCAAAATGTCTACTTTGTGTCTGGCATTATAACAGGTACTAGAATGAAAAAATAGACAAACCAGTGCTCTTAAAGACCATCTATCCTAACGGGAGCTCAAGGAGAATGTCAATAAATAATTCAATACATAGGTGGGCAGGTCGTATAAATTCCACGGTGAAAAATCAAGCAGAATAAAGGTGTCAGGAGAGTGAGGCAGCTAAGTTACATGGGAAGGGCAATGAATGCCCCACTCTCCCCGACCTAGGAAAGCAAGGGAAAAGCCAGCTGGTTCCCTGGGGGAAGAACCTCTGAGGAAGGAGGAATCGAGCAACAAGCGGTGAGTCTGGAAAGGGCTTGCTGTGGAACAGCAAGGTGGCCAGCAGGGTGGAGAGAAGTTTGCTAGGCGGAAAGAGGCAGGCAGGGCGGGTCACCAGATCCCATTAGACAGCGTGGCAGGGTGGAACAAGGCAGCTTACAGAAAGATGCTTGCTCGCTCACCAGCTGGGCACCCTGGACGACCTGCATAGGGTCTTCGAAGCCTACATGCATAAACTAGGGCAATAAGAGTTTCCTTATGGTTATTCTGAAAATTAAATAAAATATTTTGCTCTGAAACACTTAGAATTATTTACTACCCACACAGTGTGAGTACTAAATAAATAAATATCAGTAATTGTTACTCTTTCCATAACTGGTTATGAATGTCTGCCATTGTTAACATTTCTATGTCTCTGCGTTCCCTCAAAATGGACTATGTAAAATAATTTTCCCATAAATTCGATTCACTTTGCATGAAGCCATCAGATTTCTTTTGTTTAAGTGCTGTAATCACCATGTCATTTATGGCTTCTTATAACTTGGTCCAAACATAGCATTTCTAAAGTACGTCTCCCAGCTCTCTCTGTTCTAGTGTGGCTGGTCGGTCTGTTCACCGCCCTCCAGAAGCTTCGGGCTGAGCAAGTCGTGAGATGCCCCCCAACCTTGACCGTTCCGCGTGCTGACGCTGCCATCTTCCTCGTCTCCTGAGGGCCTGCCAGCATTTCTAGGCCCACTTTCTTCTCCAGAGAGACTTTCAAAATCTATTCAACCGCACCTCTACTTTTAAACCAACCCCCTCCTGCTGATCATTCATGGTATTCTCAAATTATGTTGTTATTTTAATTAATGCTATTGTTTAAGAAGTGCCACTTTGGAACAGGTTGTAGTGCTTACATGGAAACTTTTGAGACTGAAAGGAAGGTTCCTATAGGTAGGAATATCAGTAGTTCTACTTGTAAAAATATTTAGGATTGAACGTATTTTTAGAGGTCCCAAAACACGTTTGTGATGGATGTGTTTATATCAGAAACAACATGAAAACAAATAACAAACCGCTAAGTAGGAATCAATGAATTCTTAGAACATGTCCCAGGACAAGTTTCCAATACAATATGAAACATATTTGCTTTAATAAAAAGAAAAGGCAAATACGTGACATTATCCACATACCTTTTTTGTTGTTATTGTTTTGCCATTTTGCTATTACGCTAATGAAATTACAGCAACATTTTGTATTTTAGCATTTCTTGAATCTATAAAGGCAAAATTCTTTTCAAAGAAATCCAGAAAATTAAAACAAAATTTCAAACAGAAATGTTGACTTTTTTTACCTCATTAAATACATTTCTCAGGGTTTGGGCGTATTGCGTTGTTTGTGGCATGTGTAACAGACACACATGCACATGTGTATTCTTAGGTAAAAATTCTCCAAAATGTTTTTATTTCTAAGTTGGAAAATGTCCTTGAAGTATATGAGTATGGGTGAGTGCACGTTTGTGTGGATATGCGTTCACTAATGTCAATCTGACTGCAGCCTTCCAGGGAAGGAGCTCGTTGGCCAAGTCTATGTCTTCTCTGGGAATGGTGGCCAAAAAACTATCATCAGGTGACAACCCCCAAGTCCTACTGGACATATGTGGTTGAGGGAGGTAAAAGGAATTCTCAAAAGAAAACAAATAGTAATGTTGGAAGAAAGAGAATGTTACATGACAAGCTAGATGCACTTCAGCCCAACCTCATTGCTTTTATTGCGCACCTACCAGACCAAGAAGGAAAAGTACAAGGAAGGTTGAGCATTCCTAATCCCATGGCCTTCCACGGAGTCAGGGCTGGCCACAACCCAGTTTCTGTTTAAGTCACTTACTGGGAGATTTTATCCTTTGTACCATTAAATGTAAGACAAAAAAGAAAATTGTACGCATTCTATAATAAGCTTCTAAGATAGATAGATAGATAAATACACATACATATATACTTCAATAAAAAGTATATCACTTTCTCATTTCAGCCCTCAGTTTCCCTTCCTAGAAGGAAAGTGTAGCAGTTTCCTATGTGCACTTCTACAAATATTTCATGGATATGCCGCATCGAAAAGCACATAATGACTTCAACACGAATGTGCATATATGTAGATATGTATGTATATAGTCCTGTATTTATCCATATGGGTGCACAGCAGTCACACTGTTATGTAACTTCACTGCTAGATGGTCTTCCACCGTTTGGGTAACTCATAATTAATCTTAACAGTTCCACGTTTGTTAAACATCTAAGCTGATTTTCCTATTACAACATTGCAAGGAATGTTCATGCTTCTTTGTATTTGCAAATATACTGACTTCATAAATTCCTAAAAGTCGAATTGCTGACTCATAGGTATTTTTATAGACTTATTTTTAAATTGTTCCTCCTTAAGTGAAGTATCAGTCTTTACTTTAGCAACCACTGGGATATATTTTATAATTAAATGTCTGCATTTATTCACCTTTATAATCACCACAATCAATGCTACCCTCTCAGTAGCACAATAACTACACCCGCATTGCAATAACAAATTCTCTTACGAATATCAACTTCTTTATGTCTATAAGGTAAAAAACATTATCACATGCACCTGACTGTTATGCTCAATTATGAAGAACAAAGTACTAGAACAGGGCATGGCCCTCATACTACGGCATAGATCAATAAGTTACATCCATACCACCCAGCATGGAAGTGGTTCCTCAATAGACGCCTTGCCTTTTAGAATCAATCAGCTCTCTGGCAGAGCTACGGAATTCAAAGTGACAGGCCTGTAATGTGATCATGTTGAAGAACCTTACAGCGAGCTTTGTCCTTCAGATGCGACTTGGAGAAAAATTGAATTTCCTGATTTCAAATGGCAAATTTCTGCTATTACATACTTTGTAATCTCAAAAAGCATCTGTCAAAATAAAAAAAAAAAAAAGAATACACTGATGTAGAAAGTAACTAACAAACTATTCCAATGCTCTTGGCCCTGTTTGACCCCTCACAGTGAGCAAAGTAGAATCCATTGAATTTGTCACTGAGGCAAGAGCTGGAAGAGGGGTGTTTTATGGCAAGGGGCACTGGCGCCTACAGTCACCCCAAATGTCAGTGACTTAACACAATAAAGGTTTATTTCTTGTTTACTCAAAAAAAAAAAAAGCATCTGTCACCACACAAAGACAAATATATTTCACAAAAAAATAGAAAAGAAAAAGAAACATCTGGTATGTTTTTAAATGAGCCTCAGGCCAGCTTTGCGCAATGAATGAAAAATGTGCTATAGATAGAGTGTTATTTCATGTTGCTTATTATTTAATCAGTAAGTGTGGAATGTTTGTATTAAGTATCTCAAAAGTCGGTTCTCCATAAGGGCTTGGAGAAGCTTAGAGGGTATTTTTGTTTCTTTTAATAAATATCTGTTTCTCTATAGAATAATAAATAATGTTGAAATACATTTAGGTCATATTAGTCTTCTGAAGAGTAAGTTATTTGTTGGGATGACTTCTGTCTGGGGTGGGGGTCTTAATGCTTGGTGACTTTTAGTTTCTCTTTGGTTTATTTTAAATGATGACCTATTTTCCACAAGAAAGCTATTAATCCAACAACTATCAATATTGATTTAGATAAGGGCTCTAACAGTGTCATCATCTAACACAAATTTTAAAAATGAAACAATATATGGAGACAAGTCAAAGAAATTGGAGGAATATCTATTACAACTCAAGACACAGGCCAGGAGTCAGCTTTATTAAAAAAAATAATCTAAAGCCTTATGAGACCTCAGCAGGACAGAAAATTTTAAAATATTCATCGTACAGTCACTCAGCATTGATGGATGGAGAGTGGCACGCTGGCTAGCATCTAA
The DNA here is from genome assembly GCA_004026905.1 of Hystrix cristata. Classification (NCBI taxonomy): domain Eukaryota; kingdom Metazoa; phylum Chordata; class Mammalia; order Rodentia; family Hystricidae; genus Hystrix; species Hystrix cristata. Next base: position 3,381 of record PVJO010024358.1, on the reverse strand, counting down.
GATGAGAAACATCGCTAATAAACAGTGAAATGTGACCTCTTTCAAAAATTGGAAACTGGGGCAATGTTTCTATTTTGCCAGATATTTAAGGTCAGTGAATCTCAGAGAAAAGAGGCTGAAAGAACTAGCGGACAGAGATTGGACTTCCAGCGCAAAATTCAAAGTGCGAAGTGTAAACTGGTTGTTCAGCATCATTTGTTAACATTTTGAGGATGCACGAGTGTACAATATGATCCTGTATATGGAACTATTTTGCACAATTTCTTTTCCACACACTTTTCCACACAATCTCAACTGAAAATAATGTACATTGAATCACTCCACTGAATTTAGAGATCATCGAACACCGTATTAGTAAGTCTCAAAGGGAGGTGAGAAAGGCAGCTTATGGTTTCCTTGGGGTAGTTTCCCTAATTTCATGGAGCAGGGTGGGTGGTTAGACTCTAATTGCTGAAAAATCTCCCCCGTGCCCCCGATCACTTTGGCCTGTCCCAGCTGAGATTTTTTTGCGGGCTGTCCAGTCACCCTGGTAACAGATGCTTGCTGACCAGTGGCTTGTGTTTTGACGTACAAATACCACTTTGGCAGTAACACAAAGCCTTTCCTATTTATTACACAGCCCTACGCTTTCTTTTGTTCCTCCTGTTCACTTTGAGGAATCCAAGATTGATCCGATTTCCCACTCCTTTCACAAGAAGACCTGGCTACATGTGCTTGCAGGTGAGCAGAGTGGCTGACTTGGGGAAACGAAGGGGCCTCTGCTTGAGTCTAGTGTGGGCTAGATTTGAGGGGCTTCCTTTTTGAGATTGTCTTCGTGGAATAAGGCAGCCATCTGTTGCTTTGCCCAGTTTTATGGGCTGGCAAGAACGCAGCTAGACAAGCACCCCACCCTCACCTGAGAGAGCTGGGTGGCTCTTGCCCTGGCAGGGCCTGCTTCTAATTTGCAGTTGGCTTTTCTGGTGGGACTCCACCTCCCCCTTTAATTTCCATGATTAAACTGAGGTTCTGTGGCATCTCCGCATCCCCCCACAATGCTACACAGCTCCTGCTGCAACTGCAGACAGTAGCTCCAAGCCCTTCAGTTTCCCAGAGAGACACCAGTATCCTCCTCTCTCCATTTATCCTCCAGGGGTAACTGCATTTGTTCCATTTTTTCCATTCTGACACTACTTAGGAGTGTTTTACTCATATTATTTTCCCTCCTTGGTGTTTCTTCGTCGACTTACAGCACAATGTACATTCGGGAAACTTTATACGAAGTGTTCTCATTTTTCCACTGCTCCAGGCAAAGCAGATGGCTGTTTTGCATTCAAAGTTATGCTGCAGTTGAGATCCTCAGAACGCAAGGTAGGAAATAACCTCACTCTGAAAAGCAGCCTAAGTACCTCTGACCTAAACTTCTCAATGAAACTAAGTGCCAGCTACCTTATTAAGGAATTGTAGAGTCACTCCATAATACACACCGATGACAATTCAGAAGTAAACTTTACAACGTAGATGTGCGCAACTCTGGCTCAGGTTAAAAGGTATTAGTTCCCATACAGCTTTTCTCCACATGGAATTGTATAAAACTTAGTCCCTTTGAAGGGATTTATATATACATTAAAAAAAAACTTTGCTGTGCTCAATAAGTGGCAATATCTTTTATAATATCTGAGATTAGCCCACGATGTGAGAGAAAGCTGGTAGCTACCTACATGCTTGGAGCTGACAAGTGCTAAAAGACCCACTGACACAAAATAACCTCCCCTGGGACTTTACGCAGAGCTTGAACTATTTCCTTTTCTGTCCAAACTATCACCCGAGGCCCGGGCTAAGTCCAATATTCATTGCAATGCAGTATGTATAACAAACACTTGTGAAGTAGTGACTACTTGCCAAACACTGTGCTAAGCAGAAGTAAGAAAGCAGCATAAGACGGATGAGAAAATAGCACAGCTTCAGGAGGAAACAGTCCAACTGGAGGAAACCATCAGAATGAAGGTCTCAAGATCATGAGATGCTCCAATGTATCTTCAGGGGTAAGTAGACTTTCTTCTGAGAAAGGAGGAAGGAAAAAGGATTTCAAAAAGAAAGTAGAGCAGGACTAAAATGGAAGGACAAGAAAGATATGATATATTCTGTAAAAAAATTTTAAATTCCATTTTCTTGAAAAAATTCTTGAAAACCTGGACCTTCGGACGTGTGTGGAAATAAAGTTAAGGCAGCTGGAGTCGGAGGCTGTGACCAGCACGTGGAAGTTCTTATGTTTCATAGCAAGGACTTGGGCTTTTTCCTACTAGAAAAGGCTGGGAGGTGACTGTAGGATGGGAAGCAGGGAAGTGACGTTGCAAGGCCTGAATTTCAGAAAGTCACCTCAGAGTATGGAGAGAGATGAGTATTTCAAAACAGGCCAACACTTAATGGCTAGTTGTGTTCTAATGGAGGGACACACTAAACTTCCTGAGGACAGAGTAACGGAATTGGAATTGAAACTATGGGACATAGACTGCTAAGTACTGGAGTAAGAAAAGGAAATTCAAAAGAAATGTGACGCAAGGATGAGGCTTGAGAGAACCCACAGTAAACAAGAAGCAACTATTGAGGTGACTGAAAGCCAACTCACGCAGGAGAAAGGGGCTAGCAAATCCACGTAGTTTAAATTTTATTACTTAGATTTCCTAAGCTTAAAGAAATCACAGTTTACCATCACACTTGGATCTAGAGCTTGTTCTAAATGACAGAGAAGATGGTGCATTAATTGTTACTGAAATAGGAACTTCACAGGCACTTTTTTACAATAGAATTTCTATGACAATTTTGCTATGTTATAGGGCTTGTGTCACTCTTCAGGCTAAGAATAAATATTTAAGTTAGCTAAACTACGATCACCGCTCTTTGAAGTCTTCAGAGAACATCTATGACAGACGGAGTATATGAGGGGCCAATGGAACCAGAGAATTAAGCCTGAAACCTCATGCTGTTTCTCTCAAAGCCTTTGCCGATTCTTAAATTGCATGGCGCGAGGGAAATAAAGGCAAAAGGTGTCATAGCTAAGAGGTTCCAGTGGTAACGTGGGCCATGAGCTGCTAAGAAAAAAATGGAGTTCAGTCCTACCAGATATTCAGTCGAGGCCCAGAAGGATCTATGCGCCATGAGTAAAAGCAAATCAAAATGGACTGACTCATGAAAACTAAGATTCATCCACTGTTGGTGGGAATGTAGACTGGTCCAGCCACTGTGGAAATCAATATGGAGATTCCTCAAAAAACTACAACTGGAGGTTCCATTTGACCCAGCTATTCCCCTACTGGGGATCTTCCCAGAAGAATTAAAATCGTCATACCACAAGGACGTGTGCACCACCATGTTCATAGCAACACAATTTGTAATAGCTAAGTC
>PVJO010024357.1:0-24500 GCA_004026905.1 Hystrix cristata | reverse complement strand
TCACCACACCCACACTTGGCCCTGAATTCACTCTAACATTAATTACATGTGTGAGATCTAGTGCATATTCATGAACCCTTATTAAGTACTGAGTAGGTAAAGGTGAGACTAGAGTGTCAAAGATTTCCTGGATTTTTGTTGTTATTCTCTACCTCTCTTAGGACGATGGAAGGAGGAATAGCCCTTGTGTACCGACCAAACTCAGATGGGTGGAGGGGATTGATTTCCACGGCTCCACCAGTCTAACTGATAGCCTCACTTCGAAACCATCATTGAAACTACCAGTGTGTCCTAATACTTCAGTATTATAAGTGACCATTCCTGAAGCATGCGCTTTCCTCCCTGCTCGCCGATGGGAGTCCCAGTACTAGACACACAGGAGGGATCGGAGGGACAAAGGTGATGTTAGGCAGAAACACACACACATGCATTACAGAAAGATATGAATATAGTGACGAAGTCTAGAGCAGTACACTTTGAATTTGTATCATCCTCAGAATTCATGGAATCTTAGGCAATATAGGAGAAGGGTCTTACTTTCAATTTCATTTCCAATGCATTCTATATTCAATTTTTCTGATGTATTAATTAGTGTTATCCAGAAACAATAAACCATAAGAACTGATAAATGATTAAGGTAAGTCTGATAGATAGATGTACGTACTAATACACACGTTACTATACACTTATTTTAAGGAATTTCCTTACAGGTTCCCAAATGTCCAAAGTAGTCCTACAGTTTTGAGATTCAGAGCCTGAGGCCGTCAGCTGGCAGAAATTTCTCTCCATCAGGGAAGGTTAATCTTTTTCTTCAGACTATAAACTAATACATTATGACTCCTCTATGTTGAAAACAATCTTCTCTGCTCAAAGACTACTGATTTATTTCATCTGAAAAATGTCTTCACAGAAACAACTTGACTATTAATTATCTAGGTACTGTGGCCCAGCAAAGTTGACACACAGAATTAACTATTGTTGTCACTAAATAACTATATACCTTATATTTAAAAAATGATTCTGCTTAGCCTCAATTTCATTTTCTACGTAATAGACTTGATATAAGTTATTTTATAGGGCTATTTTGAAATACAGATGAACAAATGTGCCCTCTTTGCTCAGAGCTTGAATCATAGTAAGTATTCAATACATTTTTGTATAATTACATATAAATTTAGCATAAACTTTATCAAATGCTATAAATGTTTGTGTACCATGTAATTGTTGTATGCTTACAGATTTCATCCTTCTGCACTATTTATTTTAAAACAGAAGCCTCAAAAAAAGTATTAAATACAAAACCAAATAATGACAAAATGTGTTAATCTAATCCAGTGGTCATTAATTGTGAAAAGACCTTTAAAAGGGCACTCACTTTTGGCATCATTGGTGACAGACTGTGAACTGACAACAGTAGAATTAATTTGTATTAGTATTTAAAATTGTGTGGAGTCTAATAAAAAATCAGCTAAGGAAAAAGGAAAAAAAGAGTTTCACTAAATGACAACTACAAAATGTATTCATTCGAATGGCAAGTATTATGACGAATTATTGAAAGGAAATGGCAAAAGCTAAAAATAAAATGACACAATCATAATCACCTAATCTAACTAACACCATTTTTGGCATTACATCACCAGATTTTCTAACATTGCACAGCTATTTATTCAGTAAGTGATTACTGAGCTGGTTCTGAATCTGAAGCATAACCATTATGCAACAAAGTGTTCTCCCCACGTGGCGCTCCCATCTTTCTACAATATATACAGCGAGTTATGTGACTCTTTCTTTCCTGTGCTGTGCTAAAACATATGGAACAACACATACAAATACCCAATGCCATTATTTACACAACCAGTCCGCGAACTTTCTACAATATAGAGCACACTCACCCAAGCCAAGAGACAGGGTAATGAAAGGAGGGCGCACTAAAGGCATTTCTGTCCTGAGGCTATTCGTGGCTAAAGATCAAACTCTCCTGAAGCTCCAAAGAAAGATGGTTTGCAAAAGCAGCTCTTCAGAAATAATTCCATACTTATTTTTACACTCTAAATGTTACAAAACATCTTGCCCTTCACAGATTAGAGATTCACTGGTTTTTGAGGGTTATATAATTTTCAGTATTAGGAAACATCTTTAGTCTTTACAACCTGTATAAATTGAGCACGTATGAAATTTTGTGTATGAACTCTTGAATTTACCGTGAATAATGATTATTTGATACTTAATCGTGTATATTAATTCATATCAACACAAGATTTTTGAACATTTATTCTGTAGAAGTCCATTTCCTCAGTGTTACTCAACTCCTTCATTCTGCTGGTGAAAGGGGGTTCCTGTCCTACGACCTAGGGGTGCAAAACACATCACCTGTCCCTAGAGAGAGGAGAGGCGCATCAGTTTGGTCACCACATGCCTTACGTCCCACCCCAGGGGGACGCTGATGCCCCAAAGGGCTCCACAGACGTCACACTCAGCACCAGTGAATGACCACGAGCTCTAGAAGGCTGTCTTTCTAGAGGATTTGATCGCCTTGTTTGAAGAATTCCAGCCGCTTTGGTTGGTAGGGAGCTAAAACCTGCCATTCGTGGATAAACAAGAACAGTACCTGACCCCCTTCCTGGGAAGGGCTGCCGGCCTCGGAGATTTTGTTCTGAAGAACAGAGAGAGGCAGTGACGCTGTGGTTAAGCCAGGCAAGATCTTCTCGGGCTCACCAGATGTCAAAGAAGTACATAATATCGCATCTTAATTTTAGACCTTAAACTACAAATCTTCTTTCTTTCTTTCTTTCTCTCTTTTTTTTTTTTTTTTTTAATTAATTTGTGCTGTGGCTTGAATATGGAGAGTGTTCTCCAAAGGTCCACGTACCAAACTCATGGTTCCTTGGGTGATACTACTGGGAGGTGCTACGATTCTTTACGAAGTGGAATTTTTAAAAAATGAAACCAAAAAAAAGTGGAATTTATAGAAGGGCCTGAGTTACTGGGGATGTGGCCTTTGGAAAGGGAGCAAGAGACCTTAGTCTCTTCTTTCTGGTGCATGATGGGAGCATATACTCACCACTGCCGCCCGCCACCTTGACCATGTGACGAGAGACTTACTTCAGGGGTGCTGCCTGATCTCAGACTGAAAACTCCAGAATGTAAACTGATTTTTTTATAAGCTGATTGTCTCAGGTATGTGGGGAGTGCGAAGCAGACGCACATAATTTATATATAATCATAAGTCAGATCCCAAGTCATTTCTCTAACAAAAAGTCATTATTACGTTAAAGTTTCCCACCACCTACCTTCAGTTGTGTTGAGGGTGCACTCATGCGTCTCCATAGTGCTCACAAGATGTTGAGTGTGACATACTTAGTTAGACCATGTTCTTTCCCACGTTGTCACTCTCAGCACCTTTTTATACAGGGAATCACTCTGCACGTTTTTGTTTGTTTGTTTGTTTGTTTTGTTTTGTTTTGTTTTTGTAAGGCTTTCTAAATGAATTCGTATTGAGGATGTTTTGGTGCTATTTACAAATTTGTGATACATCTGGCCAATTTCTCATCCTAGTGTGTCTGTTAAAACAAGCTAAAATATAACCAAAATTACTTTCCCAATGTCTTGCGTTTCTTACAGATATGCTCCTAGAAACACAGGTGCTTTGGAAGTGTAAGACCTATGAAATCATGACATGTGGGATAATTCCTTAAGACCCTGCTTTTTTCAAAACTTGCCTATTTCATGCACCTATTTTTCTTATGCTTCCTTCCTAAACAGTTGGTCGCTGACCTTTATGAAGAATCTTTACATTTCATGCCCAAAGAATGAACTAGCAAGACTGACCTTCCTACAAGATTGGCAGAGGGGAGGAGAAAACAAAACAAAACAAAACAAAGAATTCTTGAATTTTCTTTAGAAGCAAGAAATAGAAAGGACTCTGTGAACCTAAAAGTTAATGATGCATGTGGCTTTTCATGTTTAATGATTATTTTAATTAGTTCATATAACAAACTATTTTTCATGATCTCAAACGCAACTGAAAGTTTTTAAAGGCATTCGTATTTTAAGGGATTCAAAAGGTAAGGCATAGAAAAATGGAGGAAACTAAGAGACAAAGCAAAAGCGAAAAGAAAAGAATAATAATGTTAAAATAAAGAACTGTAGTGTAAGGAAGCACAGAATGAAGATTTCAATACCTCTTCCCTGTTCTGTGACTGAGGAATTAAATGAAGATCTTTCAAATGCAAATGTTACTTTGTTCTCATCATTTTACATTCTACATCAAGTCCTGAGGAAATGTAAGGCGTTCCTTTTTTTCTAAGACTTTGAAAGATACTTTAAACTCTCCTACAATGTTTTGTGAATTCCAAGGTGCGCATTTTACAGATATAATATTTACAGCAATCAGAAGTTCCTCCAGTAGCCTACACTGGGACTGTGGTTGTGAGGTGGCTATTATTTGCTAAACAGCTGCTTAGGAATAAAAACTTGCAGAATGGATTTTATCAGTCTATAAAAAACATATGCCGGACTTGCTGCGTCCCAGATGCCTATGTAGAAAAAAACTCTGATATTGACCACTCAGAGAGATGAAATGGTTCTGAAATAAACTGAATGAGCAGACGCTCTAGGAATTCTCAAACAACATTATTTCACTTTTACATCATTATATATGTGCTCGAGATTGACTTATTAGAAAAAAATTGTGTCAAAAGGATTTTTAAAAGTCTCATTTGGAAAAGAATACAAATTCCAGGGATTGGAGATATACTTCAGTGGTACAGCACTTGTCTGGCATGTTTGATCCCTAGCACTACAAAAAAAAAAAAAAAAATCTAGATGTTAAGAAATGATTGTGCCATATTTTAATTGCACTCGCTTTACTGCTTCTTTCGTGAGTTACAAAATCAGGATTGTCTTTTATTTGATAAAAGTTCTTGAGCCTTCAAATGTAAGATACACATAGATAAATCGGTCTGTTTCCAGGATAAAGTCTTTCAGCCTGAGGATGTGACTGAGTTCCTGCTTCTGAGAGGGTCTCTAAGCAAAACTAGGAGAGTAAATAGTCAATTAACTATGGAATTCACTACACTAACTCTGATGGGAAAGCACTGGCAGTAAGAAGTTACCCCCCCCCCCATAGCGCAATCATTCGCTTTTAAAACCCACAAAATGTTTACAGAGAAAGTGGGGAAAAGGGGTTGGTGCTCATCAACGAGTACTCACACAAGAAGAAAAGAGGGAGGAAGTTGCATGTTAGGGCTTAAACGCCTCTCACAGCTCTGGGCAGGCCGATCTTTTTGTTGGGCTGACACACCATTCTTGCAAGGATGAGAAATAAGTCTCATTGTCGTTGTTCTTCCTGGCTCTAAAATCCATTCTCTGGGTCTGGACAAGTAAATTCATTTCTCGAAAACTGTACTACCACTCCTTTTTCAGATCAAAATAAATATGATCGACCATATCTATATCCCAAAAATAATGACATATCCACTAGATTTTGGAAACATACAATTTTATTGCAGAAGTAGAGAAACAGATAAGACACTTCCAGAAAGCCTCTGCCCAGTATGTATGCAGAAAACTTTCTATCTGCAAATAGTCAAAAGGCTCAAAATTTGCTCTTAACTGGGCTGTGGGAGAGCTCAAGTTGCAAATGAGTGAGTGTTGCATACTTGCTACTCGTGTGTGTGTCTGTGTGTGTGTGTGTGTGTGTTATGTGTGTGTGTGTGAGAGAGAGAGAGAGAGAGAGAGAATTGATATGTCTTGGATTTTGCTACCATTTAAAAGCTGCACTTAAGATATACTTCTTTCCGAGATGGTTTAAAGATGATTGAAAAACTAGAGTTTCTGATGACAGGGACTTGTCTCTAGCACTTCTAACACATTCTGAGGTTCAAAATTGCTACAGCAATCTTTCCACGGTGGAGGAATAAATTCTAATGTGTTGCTGATGTGAAAATCATTTGTCGAAGGCACCGAAGAGGTCTGGGAACATAGCTGAGTGGTGGAGTGCTTGCCTAGCTCCTGTGAGTGGGAAAGTGATTGCCTAGTGTATATGAGTACTAGAGTGTTTGCCTAGCATTTATGAGTTCCCCAGCACCACAAAATAAAGAAAAAGAGCATTGAAGAATTTTCCTCTGTTTCCTTCACCTTCATGTATCCTTGTCCCCTGCAGCGGTTTCTCCCCAGCCCCTGTGCCCAGGACTTTACCCCTCCAAATTTTTCCTCTTTCTACTGTGGATTAGTGTGGCCCAAACAATAGACGTTGTGACTAGGAAACAATTCTTCTGCTCCTCTTCCTGAATGTATCTGAACATCAACAGATATCCTGCGAAGCCCCATACTAAAGCCTCATATTCTCCCTTCTAAAAATCAGAATGCTCTTCCACAACCTTTGCGTGCCCAGCTTTTGCCTGTAAAGTGTGTGCTAATAGTGTTGTAGTTGGTTTCTTTCCATGTTTGCTATTTCACTTATCAAACAAAGCACCATTTGACACTTAAATGTAAATGAATTAATGAAGACAATGCATGTAAAGCACTTGCTTAGTGAATGGCACATTGTAATCATGATTATACATATAATCAGATAGGGTGTGCTCTGTAGGAATTAAACCAGAAGTAATTTTTTGCCCTTTCATGTGGCTGGCTAATTCAACTTCTGAGGCTTTTCCTTCCTCCTAACCTACTCCACTCCATTCCTATTTTTACATTTCTTGGTAATGAAGGATCTCTCCTTGACCAATTTTAGCCAGGCTGCTCTGACCATTTTTTTAGTTAGGCCTCACACTTACCCCCAGTCTTCTACACTGCCATCTTCAGGTAGAACATGAATTCTGCTGTCAGTTGAGTAAGAGCGCCCCCAACACTGTGCACACCCACTGAGGCTGATGTGTGGTCTCCGCCTTGACCTGTCTTCAGCAAAAGTAACATTTAGTTGGTTTAGGAGAAATAGCCCTAATGTGTTCTTTTAGTAATTTTCCATCCACTGACAGCCCATTTGGTTCACTGGATATAAATCCCCAGTGATCATTGGTGTATTTAGGACTCAATCTGTTTCCTTTATTGCAATGGTTTTGATTCCTCATTGCAAGAGTTCTGAGTAAAGTCTTCCTTACTGTTTTGACAAGTTTCAGAATACTATGTCCTTTAACACTGGTGCATCTCATAACTTTTCTGACCATCCTCAGTCAATTAGCAAATCTTCTATTTTTCCAGGTATAAATTCCATCCAGTGTGATAGATGGATACAGGCCTGTATTCTATTATTTTGTCTTTATGCTTAAACCTCTGGTTGGTTTAAACCAGCATCAGTTTGAGAAACCTCCAGTCAGGAGTAGAGTAGCCTTCTTCCCATTTCTGAAACTCAGTTCTCTTGCTCTTTTTCTTACACAGCCGATGTTTAAAATAAACTGCTTAGCAGAGGTTGAGCAATAGAAAAGACAGAAGAAAATAGAAACATTAATACTGGACTGTTAGAGCTGTCATCTGGGTATGGTTCTAATCAGATGTCGCTATTCTCTTTCCAGGGGAGTTGGTATTATTCCATACACATACACACACACACACACGCATGCACACACTCTTACAGACCACTGACACGGGGATGCTCTATCAGCTGCCATCTTACAACATGTCAGCTCTGTAAAAAATGCTTAATTTAAGAGTTAGAAGATTTGTGTCTTCCTCAATTGTGTATGTTGAATCCCATCTATGTTGATGATGTTGAAATCTTTATTACCATCGTGATGGTGTTTGGTACACTATTTGGTAGTTAATAAATCAGTGAGGGTGGGGCCCTCATGAATGTGATCAGTAGCCTTATAAAAATATGCCAGAGGGCCATCTCACCATCTCTCCACTATGTGAGAAGCCATCTGTCACAACATGAACGAGAACCCCCACCAGAACCTACCATGCCGCCATGATCTCTTGCTCCCAAACTCCAGAGCTGTGAAAAATGAATTTCTTTGTTTATTACCCACATAATCTATGATACTTTGTTATAGCAGTCCGGACAGACGAAGACACTCCACCTCAAGCCATTTTCAGTAAAGGTCACAAAACATCACGGCGCTGTCCTTGGAGATGTTCTGTTTATTTATTTATTCATTTCTCCCCAGACTAACCCGCAGTGAACTCCGGGCCATGTTGTCAGTGTGGCTTTTTCCTAAAGGAATCCTGCCTCTCTCTGATACGTTGCCTCTGGCTGGTGTATCGGGGCTGCCTGCTTGAACCATTCCCTTGGCAAAAACCAAATATTATTCTGTTTCCATAAACTCTACAAAGCAGTCGCGGCACACATCAATAACTCTCTAAATAAATACTTCCTATCATTTTATTCAATGGCTCAATGAGTTCAGTATTTTTGTATTTCTTATGTATTTTAATTCGGGCGAAGAATGTTACTAACAAACAATCTCACAATTTTTACATGGCTCCTTACAGATATTAAAGCACCTAGTTTTAAGATGTGCAAGCACTTGATATCTACTGACTGACTTTAATTTTTGTAGGACTCAGTAGGAACAACGAAATAACAGAACATCCTTTTGCACATATATTTTCTAGCTGTTTAACTTTTGTAAGTATATGGATATCGCGTGTGTGAGTGTGTGTGTGTATCCAGTTAGAGACAGGGAAAAAAAGGAAGAGAAAGTGAAAGACAAGGAGAAGGAGGAAGAAGTCAGAAAGGAGGAGAATGCCATGTAGGAAAGACTGGAGAGGAAATGATGAGGAAAAAGAGAAGTTAAAAGAAGAAATCACACAAAGAGGATTTTATCTTGAATGATCTTTACATCCTCTTCATTCACAGAGTTTTATTCTTCAAGAAAACTGAAAAACACTAGGTACATTTAAAATCAGTCAATACTGCATGCTGAAAAATTATTCTTCATGGGGATGGCCTGATGAAAAAGTCATCCACGGGACCTAGAAATCCGCTGCAGGTGGCCTCTTGCCCTTTCAGCCTTCATTATTGCTTCCTTTGTCCCGCTGCAAGACCCTACTGGAGACTTTTCTTCCATAGAAACTAGCATTTTCATGACCAGACCAAAGAAAGAGACAGTTTACTGGCTGACATTGCGAAACAACCAATGCGAAAGCTTCTGACTAGCAAAGAAATGAACAACTGGCGCTCGAGCAAAAAGCCAGCTGTAAAACTAAAATACTGAGCATGACACAACAGACCAGAACTGGAGGGAAAAACCTCCATCACAGGGAGTCACTGAAGACTGTTTAAACAAAATCTTTGCAAAGACAATAGTAGAAAATGCTTAACTTTGAGTAACAATTGTCTTAGGCTTCTACCAAGAGAGTAGTATCTATAAAGTTGTTTCTGTAACACTTTAACATACAGAGATGTTAAAGGTAAATACAATCTGGCTCTTCTCTCTAAGAATTATAGTAAAAATAAGGTAAATGATTAATGAATGGTTAGGACATTCTCGCAGTCGCTGTTTTGCTTTGTTTTGTTTTATACTACAGAATTGATTTTCACATCAGTAGTTCCTTGCAGCTTAGTGCAATGACTTTTCTAGGTCTTAGCTTCTTCTTTTGCAAAATGCAGATAGTAGATTGACTTTTTATGGATCGTGTGAGATCAGTCCACAAAATCAATCCATTACATGACAATTAACATAAAATATTCAGGTTTATCTTAGAATTGGGTAATAAATGCAAATTCTGCCCATTTTATTGACAGCATTGCCATTGTTACTGGTTTTATGAAATAGTGAGTGAGTATAACTGTATCAACTTGTGGGCTGCAATTTACTAACAAGAAAATGAAGATGTACCTAGAGCGAGGGTAGGCACAGGAGCTAATGCTCACTTTCTTGTTGAAGAGTAAAGAAAATGAACCTTTTATGTGTGCATTTATGTGTGTGCGTGTGTGTGTGTTCTCACATATTTACTTGTGCCTACCCATGAAATTATTTTTAAGAGAAATAAACAATGGTACTTTATACTCCTTTTATTTTCTGTATTAATAGTGTTCTACTGAAAACCTAATCCTTGTGGATAGTTTGTTCAAAAGTGAGATTAGAACAATAAGCACAATGTCAATTTATTTCAGATTTTTTTCCCATGGTTCCTAATGTGAGAATAAAAGCATGCTTGAAGAAAAAAAACTAATTTCATTGGATTCAGCATGAATAAAATGAATAAATGAACACATTCTGCCTTTATTCTACTCTCTAGAAAAATAAAAGCAAAGGAAGAATTTCGTTGGAAGGATATGCCTTAAAACTCTTCCACATTAGTTCATACATCAAATAATCTCAGATACTCTTGCCAACACTAGCTGATCTGATTAATTCTGGAAACCTTCTTGGAATATATGAGGCTAATGAGATTTATCCTTTATAAGGTATTTATCCAGACATTGCATCCTATTCCAAAAATTTATGTTTCAAAACTATTTTAAAAGGGATAACATTATTCACTATCTGAAGATCTTAGAACTTACATTTTGTTATTTTTAATGTACGCTTTTATCTGAATTTCAGTTGCACTAAATTCAAATTCATATAGTTCGTTTATCAAACATATATTGAATTGGATGAGAGTGAGATCACTCCATGAGCATTTACTTTTTCTTTTAAACATTTTAATGCTTCTTAGCATATGTCTGAATTTGGAAGAGTCACCTTAATGATTTCACATTGACCAATACTCAGCAGACACAAGTGGATTAGCCTACCTGAGAAATATGAATAACAATTAACTGTGAAACTAGAAAAGGTGAATGAAAAGTACATTTCTTATAAATAAATTACTTAGTTATGTATTATTTATATTACACAAATTTAAACAATGTATAATACATGAGAAATTTACCATATTTGGAGCAAAAAATAACTGAAGAGTCTCTCAGGACCTTTATTAATATTTCAATATCAGTATTATTCTTCTGTATAATTGATTTTCAGAGAATATTTTGCAAATGTTTTCTGAAATCTAATGACGGAAGCTTAGAAGTGTTAGAGTACGCATAACTTTGATGTCACTTGCTTTGGGAGAGCTCTGGACTCTGAGGCCAACCAGAGAGCTATCGCCAACCTGGGAGGTATTTTCATCAGCTTTTGAGAATCACTCACATTTAAGGGCAACTCTCCGGTGGATTCCATCCTTCGCCTTATGCTCACACCCAGGTGTTATTAATGGAGAGAAGGGTCGTTGTCCTGTTACTATCACTTGTAGGTCAAGCTTCCTGCCTTTTGGGGACATGGGGATGAGATTCACCTTTACGTGAGGGCATCGAATCCACTACTTTACAGCAAAGATGAAGCAGATTCCAAATGATGTGATTCTGATATTCTGGGCATTGATATTTATAAACGAGCCCAAAAGACATTTTTCTCCAAAAATGAATAGTTTGATCGCTTATTAAAAGAGCAAAATATGGGCTCTAAATATTTGTAAAGCTGAAGGAAAATGCTTTAGTGTAAAAAGGATCTTAATAAGTACTATGAAAGTAATATATAAATAAAATAATTTATTGAAATTCTACTTTATGAGCACTATTGTGGTAGGTATTTAACAGACATGAAAGAAACAATTGTAAATGAACTTTTATAAGATTGAGGTAATACAATGCTAGCTAATCCTTATGAACTGATATGTGCCTAATTTGCTTCTGGATTTCCAGAATGAACTTGTAAGATACAGAGTTAGATTAGTAATGGTAGTATTGTTATTGTTATTATTCTTTTACAAACATATGAGCAATCTAAAACTTAGATCACCCAAGGTATCACAGTATATGAATATACTCATCTGAGAATTAAATACAGGCATTTTTATGGGAAATATTTATCTACTCTGCTATTATTTCTAACATAGACTTACCATTATCCTTTCCTAGAAGAGCTGTTTTCCATAATTAAGGTGCTATTTTAGTATGATAAGATAATTTCCAAAACATGAGGATTTATAACTCAGTCCAACTCTATTTTACTCCAGAAAACATTCTTTTAATTTATGGTAAAATTTTGAATTTTAAAATTCTGAAGCATAAGTCCAATTGTCCAAGTTGGGAAATAGTTATAACTGTCCAAAGAAATGCAGTGTCCACTAAAAAATGTGTACACACATCAAGAAAAGAAAAATTTGTATAAATATTTTAATATTAAATTTATTGAGACATCATAAGATTAGTATGTTACCATTGGCCTCTACATTTACATGAGGTGCTCAATGCGGTGGCCATCAGCTTCCAGACATTTATTAGTACAGTGAACTGCTGTTTGGGTAACCTCGGCCATTGAGATTGCTACACATTTTCAACTTCTTTAAGGGCCGGCGGTGTAGTGGGTTTTCTGTGGTATACAACATCCTCTAGGGTCTCCCATATGGGGCTATCAGCATCTGTTGAAAAAACATTATACTATTTTTCTTTTCCTAAAGTGTGTATACATTTTTGGCATACTTTATCTTCATTTTTATTCAAAAGCTTTTAGAGATTCTACAGTGTTTTTTAGCCTAGAAGACACACTTACAAAATAATGCGGCATGAAGATTTTATTAAAATTAATAGTAAAAGGCATCTTTATTCTAATTTTCTTTCAATTATGAAAACTAACTCTTTACATGTGGAACATTCTCCAAGTGATAGAACTCTGTTTTTGCCTTCTTCTAAGACTTTATTTTTCATTACTCATTTTTATCTATTTCTTCAAAAATATTTGTTGATCATATAGTCTAAACTAAGCCCTCTAATAAACATTGATAATTCGGGAATAGGCACTTATTAAAAGAAATTTCATTTTGATTCAAGATACAAACGAATGAAACTCTTTTTAAGTGTGAGAAGAGTTCGGAGAAGGTCGAATTCAGAAGCAGAGAGTGTTATGCGAACACAGGTAAAGACCTGTGAGTGCAGAAGTGAGGAAAGGAAAAGAATTTACAACAGCAGAAATACCAAATGCAAACAATGATGAATGCACAGAGCAGAAAACTTGTTTTGAAACCGTCTGTAATCACACATAGCTGAGGAAAAGAGAGCTTGGTGGATATACAAGTAATTAGTGAAGTTTTTGAGCTTTGTAGAGAGTACAGGGAATGTCAAGCTTAGTTCTGCAATTTTGAAAACCCTTTTTGCTAATCACGGAGAACTCCAGAAAGTAGTGGTAGGGAACTAACAACAAAAGAAAACAAGCAAACAAATAACTAACAAAGCAGCGGAATAGTGAAAAGTAAAATGAGCCAGTAAAAGAATATGAAGACAAAGTGTGCTCAGGAGTGTACCATGAATTGTGGTATGCGAAATCACGATAATTAGAGTGGCCAGTCAAAAAGTCGATAGGGAGATTGCTCTTTGGAAAAGCTTCAAAATTTTGGCCGTAAATTTCTTCAGCAGGAAATACACCAGTATGCAAATGTAATTATAAAAATACATATTTCCCATAAGGTAATATGGAATTGAGTTTATGCTATCCAGCTATGTAACCCAACACTTGATTTGTCATTTCAAAATAGCATTTTTCAAGAAATGATTGACACTAATAATTAAATAATTTTCCCACATAGATGAAAAGGAGATAGAACTTTTCTGTCATTCATTTTTTTTTTTCTTCTCATAAAGGTAACTGGTCATATCAACAAGGAGAAACCAAAATAAAAACAGTGCTAAACTTATTTCTTTTAAGTTGAAGTATAGGGGAAAGGAAGAATGATACATTTCATTCTTGGTTTAGCAAAAAAATAAGGTTAGTAACTAAGCCACTAGACTGAAGCTTTTGTGCATGTGTACCCCTCACGAACCGGTGGTCCCTGATCTTGGTTTAGAATTGGCAAACAATCTGACTGATGAGCACTTACACTGAACTGGTTGTTAAGTAGTTTCAATAGCCCCTAAACTTCTGATTCAGGATCACGCTTCTCAATTCCCTTACAAGTAGCAATAATAGCCTGGTCTATGTAACTTTATCAGGAAAACAGAGGGGTGAAAAACGAGGGTCAGGGAAGCATTATGTTTTCATGCTAAATCTGTGTTCAGGTGATAAATGAAGCTTTATGGTAAGAATATGTCTAATACAGGCAACAGGCAATCATCACATGCTGATTTGTAAATGACACTGTAACGAAACACAAACTAATTGGGAACATTTTGGCCAGGCATTTCCAGGGAAATGCTACGTTGGACACTTTTTTAAAGAAAGATAATATGATCAATAGTTTCTTTAGTTCTATACGGTCTATGAGTGAAATATGAAGAAAAAAATAATACGATACCTCATTAAAAACACACAAGCATCATTTTAAATTCTTTATATTATCTCCTGAGATAGTACATTCGAGCACTGAGAGGAATTAACACTATCCATCGACTAAAAGTTAACAAGATCATATCTCAAGTTGGTATGCTTTAGAAACATGAAAATTTTTTTCTTCTCAAAAAAGATCACCAAATTATTTTAATAAATGAATAGCAAGAGCAGATCAAAAAGTCAAAAACCAAAAACTAAAATTGGTACATTTTTCAGTATATTATTCTGAATAATTTATAATCCTAATGAAGACTTCTGGCTATAATTTAGGCTCAACAGAAAAGAAACCGGATAAATATTACTGATTATAGCATTAACTATTAACACAGATATTCCTAGGCCCATATCTGAGTTTCTATAATAAATTGAATTTTTAAAGGGACCCTCACTCTGAAGTGAGCATAAAAATACCTCGACTTAGAGATACATCCTCATATCCTGTATGGATAGAATTTGTAACTGTTGGTCAGATGATTATGAACATTTTTTTTTTCTTTATTTGATTATGAACAATTTTTAAATACCAAATATGGACACATTTCAAGTCTAAAGCATTTAATATAATACAAGATACATTTCAATTCCATCCTGAGATTTGGCTGGTTGTTATTATGTAAAGTGAAAATGAATATTTATTGATTATTTTAATAAAATTTAGGATGAGTATGTAACTTTACAGCCAAATTGAGAGAACATTATATTATTTTTATTCTGCTGTATTATTGTTCTATGATATCAGTAACATCCTATATCAGATATAGGAGTATTTGCACTTTCTATTTCCTGTCCAAATGATTTCTCATTGGAGCAGTGATCAAGATAGAAGTTGGAAATTAAAGTGCTGTCCAGATTTATTGGTATATATTAGGAAATGCAACCTGCTACACCATGGTTAATCGAGATGGGTGTAGATCAGCCTTCCGTGTTGGGTCTATAGCATTAAGATTAGAGACTCTTCTCTTTGTATTTCACTCAATTTCCTCATAAGCAAGGTTTCATTGACATTTAGGTTCCTGGTCCAGAAATATTGAAAACTGTGAATAAAAAAAATGAAGTGTGATTTAATAGCTGTGTGATTACATTTTGTACTGTTTTGTAAAGAACTGAAATCATCTTTCATGTCTGGAGACCTCCTTTATGTTAGAGAAGTACTTTAAGGTATTTTTTGCTTTTCTAATGTGAAATGAAAATGTTCTTATAACATAGTTAAAGAGATATTATATCTGGCTTTATAGAAATGTGAAATGGTGTTTTCTTCATGATCAGAGTGGTATCTCTACAGTTATATTAATTGGGAAAAAGGTGGAGAAATGGAGAATTGAGAAGTATCCTGCGACCATCAAATTGACATAGCAAGAAATGAACACAAATTATTCTGGGCATCAAGACATTCCTACAGAATTTTTTTAATATTACCTCATTATTTCCCTATGTAATAGTAGATGAGTGTTGAAATGGGGACAACAGTCTGTCTGTATTGGGTGCAAATGTACGATAATAGATAAAGCTTCTATTTGTCTACATAAATATCTAATATCTGAATACTACCAAGTATATCAACAAATAATTTTCAAACATATGAAACTAGTATGATTAGTTCTCTAACTTTTTGACTGACCTTCAAGAATAAATAAAGCATTGGAAGGTGAATTTCCATTTCTATTTTAATAGTCTTTTTTTTTTCTTTAGAAAAAAATAAGAGGAAGTTTACTATAATTTTACAGTGAAGTAGTAAAAAGAAAAAATATATAGGCAGAGGTCAAGAAATGGATTCCAAAGGCAAACTACAAGATACAGGGGAGGAATAGGTAGGTAGTTTGGCCATTCTATTGGTTAAGTGTTCTGAAATGCAGAAGACAGTGCAAACCACAGTCCAGGAAGGGTGATTCTATTGTGTCCACTCTTGGCTCAGGAACACAGGGGTGTCTTCACTTGTGAACAAGTGATGAGGGACTAGACAGAATGGTTAATGACTATCTATATCTTTCAATTTTTACTACACCATTTAATTAGCATAAAATGTCTTCTAATGGACTTAAGCTAATCCAAATAGAAATATTTTGTAATGAATGAATGAATAAAAAAATGGTTATCACTATCTTTTTCATTTTCCCAGAGTCGCATAAGTTGTATATATGTAAGTGTGGGTTACGTATGTGGGACATGAAGCACTCGTGGATAACAGATGGAATTAGTGATTTGGTTAGGTCAGGTTCATTGGAGAAATGAACATTTTAGTGGACACACAGAAATTAAGATTGGAATGGGTGAAGCTGGGGATTTGGCTCAGTGGTTAAAGTGCTTGCCTAGCAAGCACAAGGCCCTGAGTTCAATCCCCAGCACCAAAAAAAAAAAAAAAAAAAAAAAGATTAGAATGGATGAATCTCTGTAGGAAGACCAAGGAAGGCTGGGGGAAATATTTAGTAGTCAATTGAAGTCATTGTTATACAATACAAACTCAATTCAGATTGAGTTCTGGACTAGTTTTCTACCTTCCTTATTGGCACAAGCTTGAACAGGGTCGGCTTTCAGACTGCTACAGGAAGTGAAGTCTGATGTGGTCCTCATTGCAGACTGCATCTGTAGCATCTACTTCCTGCCCCAACCAAATCTGGTTCATATTTATTAGGACAAGACCAGGCGATCTAATCAAGTTATTTGAGATATGTTTTATTATATTCTTTTTTTTTAATCAAGAACATGTATTGGTACATTGATACATAATGATCACATTTATCATAGTTATTTTGTACCTGTACATGATGTATCTTGGTCCCTCGCCCCTTCCCCACCCCTCCCTTCCATTCCTCCCTTTTCTTATTTACAGCAGATATATTTACATTTTTTCATTTTTTTCCTTTTCCCTTTCTTTCCCTTTTCCCTTCCTTCTTTTCCCTCTTTTCCCTTTCCTTTGAATATCATCTTTCTTTTACCTAATATCTATTATGCCTCTTTGTCTTTATGTACACTTATGGTTTCTCATATCAGAGAAACAATTTGATGTGTACTCATGAGTGACTGATCTATTTCACTTAAGAGTATGTTCTCAAGGTGCATCCATTTACCTACAAATGGCTCTAGTTTATCCTTTTTATGACAAAGTAGTACACCATTGTGTAGAAAAACCACATCTTCTTTAGCCATTCCTTAGTTGTTGGGCATTTGGGTTGTTTCCAAGACTTAGCTATTACAAATTGTGTTGCTATGAACATGGTTGCATGTATCTCTATGGTATGAGGTTTTCAATTCTTCTGGGAAGATACCAAGCAGAGGAACAGCTGGATCAAATGGAACCTCTAGATTTAGTTTTTTTGAGGAGTCTCCTGTTTTATTATATTCTTTAAAAAACAATTAACAAAAAGTGATTGATGAATTTCAAGGATTTTTTTTTCAGATTTAATTATTCTGATCTACACTATTAATACCTAAGAAGGAGAAAATAATATGCATTATCTCCCCAATTATTTTCTGATGTTACTCCAATTTTTTAAGCTTTATTCTCTTTAAGCTGAGAGGTCTGGTAAACACCGTGAAAAACTAGTCTGTGGTAAATATCAGATTCTGTAATACATCTTCTCCTTCTTTCTCTCCTCAGCTCCCTTCCACACTTTTTCTCTGATATTGTCGCTGACAATTTGAATCAGCGTAATGATGAACATCATAACCTAATGGAAGTAAGTTCATTGACAACTGGAAAGAATCCACTAATTAATTTTCATCCGTCTCAAGAGGGAGTATTATAAGAGTACTCCATTTGGTCCTGGTGGCCTGGAATAGCCCTCAGCATTTAAAACCTTTTTAGATACTCTGTACGTTGTCCAACTGCCCAGTTAGCCTCAGCCAGCTGTTTCAAGTTTGTGATTCATTAGAGAAATTTATGTAGACATAATTCGGTAGATTCCTGGAAATTCTTCAGAGAAGTTTAACCACATGAAGAATCCATAAATCATAACAAGAAGAAGAAATAAATGAGAATTCTGGCATATATTCACAGACTCACAAATACCTTAAGACGCTTTCACTTTGTTAAAACAAAATGTTGTTTTTATTGCTTTTAACTCTAGAGATGCCTTGAGACAACAGGACAATAGAATTATTAATTAAAATAGTATTTTTCCCTCTGATCAGGATTTCAAAATATTTTCATAGAACATACAGAGGTATAGAAAGAGAGTGTTTTGTTACTTTATAAAAATGTGGAGATTGATAATATGGTCTGAAACCTCGAAGAAAAAGGAAACAAAAGCAGTAATGTGGGCAGCAGAAACTCACTAGCATGTAGGCTGCAAAAGTAGCCACAGTTTCCGACCTGCTCTATATGTGCGCTTTTTCTGCAAAGTAACTCGGAAACTCTTCACTTACTGAATCTGAACTTGACTGTGTAGCTTGCTTTTTACAAAACTGTGACACAAGCAGAGACTTGAAAGAAGTTCGCAATTTACTCTCTCGGTGCTGATACAGTCACATGAACAAAGTTCAGTCAGGCTGCTGGAAAACGAGCCCACAGGTGGTTGAAGTGAGCCAGCCCATCTGAGTGTCCACGAGCCTGTGAGTCGCCACTCATGCGAATGACCATCTGAGATGAACCACATTCCAGCCAAGCTGACCGCCGACCAGAGATGAGTGAGAGATGCTGGCAAGAGCTTGTCCACATCAGAACAATCAAGATCATCTGCCGTACTGTGAACAAAACGACTTCATTATGGCTTCAAGCCACTACACTCTCAGATAGTTTGTTATACAGCAAACAGTACCCGGAACATCTGTTTCGTCAAGATAGCAAAGAGCAACATACAAGGTCGTTTCATTTTCCTATTTCAGAATTCACAGAGCGAGTACATTCTCACCTTTCGTTGTTAGGTTGATAGTAGATGATGATGTCTAGCAAATATCTTCTGTTATTACTCCCTTTGGTTAAAAGTTGCACATTTATGAATACACATCAAATTAGCAATCTCTGTTCAGATGGAGCCTGGCGGCTTCTAGACTATTGGATATAGAACTCAGGTACAATAAAGGGCAGATTTTAAAATGATAATTGGTCTCTTCCACACTTTCCCAAGTCAGTTACTGAAAAAAATTACTGTGATTATTGTCTAGATATTTATCTCCAACTATTGCAACAAGGCCCAGAGGTTTTTGTTGAATATTTTGGAATAGTTCTTCACCCAAGTTGGAATGACCCAAATAGTTAAAACATGTGGTTTTGCTGACTTCAGCCTCAATACTATAGCTACTGAGCACATAATGGGCAAGAGAAGAACCAAACCAGGGAGGAGACTGAGGGGTGTGGTGGGCACACACGCAGAGATTCCCTAAACCCGTCCACTCGCACTCTCCTTGGAGCAAAGAGACTGAAAAGAGATCTCTTTCTCCTTCACTTTTCCCTCAAGGGTGATTCACAACAATTTCTTAACTAAAATGTTAAATCTGTTGCCTGATAATCTTCAAAACATTCTGTCAATTCCTTACTAGAATCCCAAAATTAAAAGAAAAAAGATGGGGAGACTAAATATGTAGTAAACATGAATTTAGAAAAATAATGGTGGTATAAAAATTGAAAAGTTGAGCACCTGGAGAAAAATAAGAATTGATTTTGAGAATGATATATTTTCTCTTCCCTTAAAAGACAGTGGTAGTGGTAAGAGTTTACAAGAAAGAGGGAGTTTTAATTGCAAGTAAATAATGCTTCTTTCATCTCAGAGATCTGTGTAAATAAGATAAAGGGCAGCAATTTGAGACAGTCAAGTGTAAACAGCTGATGTTGTTGACTTCCTGATCAAATGATATTGCTTCTCATCATTTTTAAAAAGACTAAATTCAGATTCCTGTTTAATTTTTTTTAAACTATTTCAGGTTTGTATTTCATTTTCCTAATAGCTATCTTGAGCTGAATGCGTCAAAATATTTGGATCATATGTTTAAAATTTACATTAAAAATTATACAAATAGTAAATAACACAAATTGTATAAATTCATTCACAATATGATTTAAAAACTATTTGGATCACAAAGGACCTAAAAGAGCAGTTTGGGAATAATCTAGCACAGTATCTGTGTTTTATAATATTTTTTAATTAAAGAAAATTTCCATTTTCAATATTTTTAGAGGTCGATGTTTAGTGAGACTTATTGGGTAAAAATAAAAATAAAATGGGTTCATCATGTACGTTCTGTAATTGGTAGTAGATTTACCAGGGAGCTAATAAGGCTGAGCTTCCAGGCCACTAATTTACATGGGTCATTTGCCAATAAATAGACCTACTTTACATTTTTTGTTCATTTTTATAAATGAGAAATCCAGAATTGTATAAGCCCGTGGGCCACAAAAATGTGATCTTCCTTGGACTGTACAGAATTACCAGTTATCAGTATCTGTCTGTTCTAAACTGTTGCCGTTCAGATCTTTTGCTACAGCTAACTGTCAAACTGTTGAGGGCAATTTGGTGCTATACATCTTTCAATGTCAAAGCCTATAAACTATCAGTTTTGCCTATATTTACAATTAGAAATATATGTCCTCACCCCCACTCTGCAATCCTCCTTCTGCCTCATTTTTAGATGCTCTTGGCAATTTTAGTGGTCAAATGTACAGACTTCACAGATGATGTCTGTACAAATCTAGTTGACAATAATAGCTAAAAAAAAAAAAAATGCTCCAGCGGATTTACTTCACTGATTAGAGTGCTTGCCTTGCAAGCATGAGGCCGTGAGTTGGACCCCCAGCACACACACACACACACACACACACACACACACACACACACACACACACACACAAATTGCTTAAAAAAAATGCTCCAGTGTAAGTGCAAATTCAGCTACTGAACATGTGCCACATGCATCTATGACAACATAGTTAACATATTTTTGTTCTTTTTTAAAATTTCATTTACCAGGAATATGTATTAGTACATTGTATATATAATGATCACATTCATCATAGTAATTTGTAGCAGTACATGATACATCTTGGTCCCCCTTTCTTCCCACCCTCTCTCACTCCCCCTCCTCTCCTTATTTACAATAGCTTTATTTACATTTTTTCTTTTTTTTTCTTTTTTTTGTGGTGCCGGGGATCGAACTCAGGCCCTTGTGCTTGCAAGGCAAGCACCCTAATCACTGAGCTAAATCCCCAGCATCGATCTTTTGATTCAATCAGCCACTGATTTCAAATATTCTTGGTGTTGGAAAAAATCAAAATACAATTCCAACAAAAGAGATTTATAGAACATTATGGCAAAAAGCAACTATTTTCATAGTATTTACATAGTGTTAAGTTTTCCAAGTAGTCTAGAAATGATTTAAAGCAGATGAGAAAATGTACATAGGTTATACGCAAATGCTATTCCCTTTCACATGTGGAATTGAGCATTAGTAAAATTTGGTCCTGGAACCAATTTCCCCCATGAATACATAGGAAGGATGGTAATATTTTCCTCTAGTTTTCAAATGAGTATGTCAAAACATAGGGAGTAATTTAATTTGTCTAATCCAGGATTTAAACCTAAACAGTGCATTAAGAATAAATATATATCTAGAACTCTCTCGATTTTACTTACGATTATACGGCTGAGCCTGAGCAAGTACGAAGTGGCTCTCCTACAGTTGAAGAAACATTGATTGTGTCCATTCACTTGCATTAGGCATACTCTCATACAAGTATTAGATTTGTGTCTATCCTAACCTTTCCTATTTTCTTTAATGTACTTCATGTAATTTTCAAAAGACGTAATTCTAGAAAATTCTACAAAAAGAGCAAAACATGTGAATGTTGAGAATTTTACTTTATTTGGATAAGTTCCACTCTTTTCTTTTTGGTGCAGTTTCTAATATTAATTGAAAAGATGTTGATGTATTAGACAAACTCTAGTGACTACATTTTGCTGTCAAAACATGCATCCATATTAAGAATCTTTGCCTAATTGTTACTCCATATTGGAATGTGTTTGTCACCTTTCTTCACATTGTCTGAGAAAGTTTGACCTCTGTGTGTAGACTTTACACACAGAATTGCTACTGTTTTCACTAGCTCGACACTGATTTAGTATTCTCTTTCATCTCTACCACCTTACTCTTTTTCATGGCTTCCTGCTGGTTAGGCTCACAAACTGCAGAGTTGTATGAATACCAGAAAAAAATAATTTTTAATCTACATAATATCACTGAGGCTATGTGTGTGATCACAAGAAACTCATACATTGTACAAGTTTTAAGGAAATAATTTAAAAGATATAAAATTGTATGCACCATTCACTTATAAGACAAAATTATATGTCCTTACTCTGTGTAATTATTACAGAACCTCTAAATTCTGCATTGTAAATACTTTTGCACATAGTATATAAAATGATTCTACTAAAGAAAATAATGATGTTAGTTCCTGAATTTCCAAGATTTAAGTACTAAGAATTTTAGTTTTAGTAATAATACACTCATTATTGTGTAACTGTTGAGTATTGTTTGCCCAGAAAACAAGACATGGCTGCTGGCTCTGTGAAGCTTCTAGATTAGTAGAGGTTAAAGTGAAGCTAATCTCAAATGATAGAAAAGATAACTTCAATGAAACACACACTAAAATAAAATCCATTTCTCAGTCTTGAGAGGAGGTAAGTAAGGTTCCCTGAGAGTCAAAATGAATAGAAAATAACCAGTCAGAGATTTGTGGAAATGTGGTAGAAGGAATAAAACTCAGTATCATCTAGAAGAGTTTATTTAGGAGAAACAGCCAAATACAGTCAGATGAGAAAGAATAATCAGGGCCAATGATTAGAAGTTTGCAGAATCTGAGAGCATAAAGGAAATACACCCTTCTGACCAGCTCTTTAGACAGTCCTGACAAAGTGGGAACAATATGAAAAACTCAGTGTTTGTAAGTGGAAATGTGGCCTTGCATCTTTGTTGCCCTAAACCTAATTTCCAGTGTTCCTAAAATGAGTCTGATATCCACTCATGCCACCAAGCTACAGCTTTGTGACACAAATCCATGTGTCCAAACTTCCTATTTTCCATTCATTCATTCACTTGCCTGATACTTTTATTCAACTATCCATCTGCTTTTTGAGTAAACAATGCAAATCGTTGGTGATTTGTTACTATGATCCAGGCAAGAGAGATAAAATTCCTTCCTTTTTAGAATATACTAGTTGTAGGACCAACATAATTGACATACAGATTGTATGTACATATGATTAAATGATATCTTTATAAATGCCTATACATAAATATATTATTCTATTATTCTATCTGTTACTTTGGATAGAGAACTGCCTTAAATACCTGTCCATATGAATAAAGCCAGAATATGTTCTTGCTCTCCATTCTTGCTATCTTTTGTTCTCAAAGGATATGCTTTTGTTTTTCAAGAATAATATGCTTCTGGAAACAAGGAACATTCTGGAACTACAATTGTAATTCAATAAGAAATTTTCCTAGTTTCACCTTCCTTGGCAATTGACATGATCTTGGTGCAATTTATGATGCTCTTCAAGGCTAAGTATATCTTTGAAGAGAAATCTAACTTTATATTTATAACTGTCTGAGTCCCTTTCTCATTGATGAACCACAACATGACATCCACAAATTAAAGGAGGAAAGGTTTATTTTGAGTCACAGCTTGTATTGGCTTCAGTTCATAGTCAGCTGTTCCAATCCAGGAAGGGCATGGGGAAGGGTCTAGTGGAGGAAAGCTGCTCACCTCATGGCAGCCAGGAAGCAGAGAAGGAAGGGAGGAGCAGAGCAGAGACATGCACCCTGCCAGGTCGTGTTCCCAGTAACTTGTATCTCCCTATCAGATTCCACTTCCCAAGCCAACCTTGGTCTTGATTTAATGTTTCTGCTACTCAGGAAAGTTTAGTTGTATTACTCAAATAAGTTAAGTGTAAGTCTCCTTCGCATAGTGGTAAGGATTCTTTTCTCACTGACTCTATTTGTCTAGCTCTGAATGATGGGGCAGGGGCCTTTTTTTGTTACTCAACCAGTTTCCAGGGTGAAGGGGTCTCTACCATCTATTTACATCAGCATCATAACATACAAAAACATTACTAGTTGATTTCTTGATAATAGCTATTCTTTCTGGAGTGAGATGATATCTTAGTGTTGTTTTGATCTGCATCTCTCGAATGACCAATGATGCTGAACATTTTTTCATATATTTATTTGCCATTTTTATTTCTTCATCTGAGAAATGTTTATTCATTTCAGATGCCCATTTTTGGATAGGGTCTTTAAATTTGGGAGGTTTGA